>JAZHYW010004698.1:0-16143 GCA_037355805.1 Ixodes ricinus
AGCGCGGCGCCACTCGCGCATAAAGGACGAAGATCGGCATTGCCCTGAGCGCGCGATCCCTGAGCGCGCACTCTGGAACTGCGAGCTACCGATGGCGCAAGCTAGGCACTGAGGCTCTTCTGGGTCATATTAAACTCATAAGTATTCGGGCTGTAGTTGCCATCACTACGCGGACACGACACTGGCGACGAGTAATCAAGGACCTACGACGCCTGGAACCTCAGACCTCGAGCCATGTCTAAGTCAGGCAAAATGGAAGCCTTCTCAGGCAAGTCATGGGCATCGTGGATTGAGCGCCTCGGATTCTACTTCGTGGCGAATAACATCAGCGCCGTGGACAGGAAGCGAGCTGTCCTACTTACGCTGTGCGGTCCAGAAACATATGACATCGTACGAGCGTTGGTAGCACCCAGAGGACCCGGGGATGTCGAGTTCGAAGAACTCGTGACGATCCTCGGCGCTCACTTCGATCCAAAACCTTCGGAGCTCTATAGCCGGTACAACTTCCAGAGGCGAGACCAACTACCGGACGAGTCCATAAACAGCTACGTTGCGGCACTCAAAATGCTGGCTGGAGACTGCAATTTCGGCGTCTTAGCTTCCGCAACTACGCTTGTGGCATCGACAACGGCACGGCAACCGGCGTCGCAGCAACCGGCGTCACAAGCAGCACCCGATGCAGTGGCTACGGCTGCACAACCGGCAACTCCACAATGGGACACTAAACTGCCACTGGACGTGATGCTGCGCGACAGGTTTGTCTGCGGCATCCGTGACGAACTTCTGCAACAACGTCTGTTCGCAGAAAAGAACTTAACGTTCGCAAGCGCCTTAGACATCGCCGTCCGTGCTGAGAGTGCCTCGAAACAACAACAGAGTATAAAAAACAAGGAGGATCTCCAGGTCAACAAGACAACGGATGCATGCAACAAGTCCGCTTCACACAAGGGACGTCCGTGTTATCGTTGCACAGGTCAACACGACCCACAGGCCTGCCGATTCAAGACTACCGAGTGTCACTACTGCAAAAGGAAGGACACATTGAAAAGGCATGCATTGCAAAGAAAAAGCAACAAGGTAAAACAGGCTACAAGAAAGCTAACTACAACGTTGAAGCAGCGACTGAAGTGGTGAGCCAGCCAGCGTGTTCTTCTAGATGTACATGTCATGATCTGAACCAGCTGACCACGCGAAGGTGCTTCCCGAAATTTTATGTTTCCCTTCGGATTGAAGGTAAACCACTTCAGTTCGAGGTCGATTCTGGAGCCGCTTGTTCGTTGATAAGCGAAGACACATTTCGCTCAACCTGGCCCAAGAACCCACCAAAGCTCACGAAGAACGACTTGGAGCTCTACACTTGGAGTGGCGAAGGCCTGAAACTTCTAGGATCGCTTCAAGTTCGAGTACGCTTCAAGTCCAAGGATTACCTACTGCCGCTTCTGGTAATGAAAGGGGCCGGCTGCAGCCTTTTGGGTAGAGATTGGTTCGACGCGCTCAACATCCGAGTTCAAGGAATCAATCAGATGCAGCAGCAGACCACGCCACCGGAGGTGGAGGCAGTGCTACAACGACATTCCAAGGTATTCCAAGACGACATCGCTGGATACACGGGACCTCCAGTGCACTTGGAGCTGGAGGAAGGAGCCCCGCCAAAGTTTTGCAAGGCTCGCCCTGTTCCTCTCGCACTACGATCAGCGGTGACAGACGAGCTTCAACAGCTGCAGAACCAAGGGATAATTGAGCCAGTTCAACACTCTGAGTGGGCTACGCCGCTTGTACTCGTTCGCAAGAAGAGCGGAGCTATCCGACTCTGTGGCGACTACAGGAGTACGGTAAACGCCGCATCGAAAAAGGCCAGTTATCCGCTACCAACAACAGGAGAAGTGCTCTCGAACCTCAGAGGCGGAACTACTTTCTCCACGCTGGACTTGTGCCAAGCATACCAGCAACTAAAGGTAACTGAAGAGACGGCAGCTGTACTTACAATCAATACGATGAAAGGATTGTACCGAGTGACACGACTTCCGTTCGGAATTTCAGCAGCACCAGCGATCTTCCAGCGAATGATGGAAACAACACTCGCTGGCATAGACGGAATAAGTGTCTACTTAGATGACATCATCATCAGTGGAGCGAGCAAGAAAGAACATGCTGAGCGTTTGGAACAAGTACTGTCCAGACTAGACAGCACCGGTCTGAGACTAAAAAAGAAAAATGCAAGTTTGCAGTCAGCGAAGCTACCTTCCTGGGACACAAAATTGATGCTTCAGGGGTTCACACAACCGCTGACAAAGTGCAAGCGATTCTAGACGCTCCAGAGCCAACCGGGAAACCTGAGCTGCAAGCCTTTCTGGGGTTGTTGGCATTTTATGACCGCTTCCTCAAGAACAGAGCTACAGTCGCAACAGACCTGTACAAGCTTCTCCAGAAAAATGTTCCTTGGCTCTGGAAGGACAGTCACAAGGAAGCGTTCCGAAAGCTCAAGGAACTAGTCAAGGAATCCACGGTCCTTGCCCACTATGACGAAAACAAGCCCCTGCTTCTTTCCTGCGACGCGTCCCCTTACGGCGTAGGAGCAGTGCTTGCTCAGAAAGACGCCTTGGGACGTGAGGCTCCGATTGCTTTTGCGTCGAGGACGCTAGGAGCAGCAGAGAAAAACTATTCCCAGCTGGATAAAGAAGGGTTGGCCATTGTCTATGCAGTATGTCACTTCCATGAATACATCGCTGGACGACAGGTAACCATCTACACGGACCACCAACCACTTCTGGGAATACTTGGAGGCTCGAAAACAATACCTCAAGTGCTATCCCCGCGTATGACACGATGGTGCATCAAACTAGGTGCATACGACTACGAGTTGAAGTACAGACGGGGACGATTACATCAAAACGCAGACGCTCTGAGCAGGCTACCGCTACCTGCTTGTGTCGACGAGCCCTGCCAACCTGGAGATGTACTGATGTTGGCCGGCTCGCCTATTCCTCAACTTTGCCCAGAACGCATTGCAGCGCTCACAGCGCAAGACAAAACTTTGGCACTCGTCTACAAGGCCATACATCACGGCAATCTGGGAGAGTTGAGCAAGGACGAGTGCAGGCTGTACAAAAGTATCGCCACTGAACTGTCGACACTTAACGGTTGCTTGACGCGAGGCACGAGGGTAGTCATTCCCAGTGCAGCCAGAGCTCAGGTCCTCGAGCTACTCCACGCAGGTCATCGAGGCATGGTGGCAATGAAGGCAGCTGCACGAGGTTACGTTTGGTGGCCTGGTGTAGACAGAGACATCGAAGCCAAGGCAAGAACGTGCAGCAATTGCCAACAGCATCAACGGGCACCGCCCAAAGCACCTTCTCCGGAATGGCAACGACCGACGACGCCATGGGATACATTACATATCGACTTCGCCGGACCCGTTGAAGGCAAGATGTTGCTGATAGTAGTTGACGCCTTCAGCAAATGGCTGGAAGTTCGTCAAATGAACACCATCACTTCCAGCTCACTCATCCAGGAACTCCGTAATGTATTCGCAACATTCGGAGTACCACGCAAGATCGTCAGCGACAACGGTACGTCACTGGTATCAGCCGAAACCGAACAGTTCTTTAAGAATAACGGTATTCGACACGTCACGAGTGCACCGTACCATCCGGCGACCAACGGACAAGCTGAAAGGATGGTTTACGAGACCAAACAAGCGGTGTCGAAGGACAAGACTGGGTGCTTATCGTGCCGAATTGCTCGGTTTCTTTTTAAGCAACACACCACCATCAGTTGCGCGACGGGACAGACTCCAGCCATGCTGATGTTGGGTCGCGAGTTGTCCACGGCGATCACTCGCCTCCAACCGCAAGCAAGGGGAAGAGATGAGGATACACCAGGAACAACCAAGTCTCCCAGAAATCTTTCTGTTAACCGAGAGGTGTTCGTTAAGAACTTTACAGGAAAACCGTCGTGGATCCAAGGAACAATCATAAGAAGACTTGGATCTCGTTCTTGGATCATCAGAACAGACCAAGGCACAGTACGACGACACGAAGATCACATAAGGAACCCGGTAACAGACCACCCGAGACATTTTGTCACAGAATCATCTTCGACAGCGAAGACCAGTAATGGCCCACAAAGTTTACCAGCGCAGTGGACCATTCCGACGACTGGGGAACCGTCACCAGCAGAACAGCAATGTGCCCCAGAGGCTCAAGCAGAAGTGCAGCCCAATGCCGACTTGGTTCCATCAAACAGTTCCGCTAGACCTCAACGTCAAAGGCGACCTCCTCAAAGATATGGCGACGGCATCTAGAGGGGAAGGAGTGTGATGTCCAGCGCGGCGCCACTCGCGCATAAAGGACGAAGATCGGCATTGCCCTGAGCGCGCGATCCCTGAGCGCGCACTCTGGAACTGCGAGCTACCGATGGCGCAAGCTAGGCACTGAGGCTCTTCTGGGTCATATTAAACTCATAAGTATTCGGGCTGTAGTTGCCATCACTACGCGGACACGACACTACCACTGCCCGTTTCGATCTGGATGAGCTTCGTATTGGCACTCGCTCGTGTAGCACCAATGCACGATGCATGTTAAGGATGCAGGTTGGCGGTGGGACTGCACTGGCAAAATGTTTCATCTATAACGTAGACACACGATGCTCATTAGGGCTGACCAACTTCCGCTGTGTAAATATGCACACAACACAACTACAATTACTAAGAGCACTAGGTACACGCTCACCGTTATTCTGGGATCTCTGGAAAGAAAGACAGCGGAAATATTGTAGTGAACGCCACTAAATATCGCATTATAAACAACTAATAAAAAGTTCCTTTGCATCGGACAAGAAGGAATATACCAAGTCAACGACACCATATCGTGGCACGTCGCGAACTATGTCCGTCATCTAGGTTGAGGAGATAGAAAAAGAAGAAAACAGCGAGTGAACAGGTAATGGGAGCATGTAGCAGGCGGCCATGACCAGGATTCCGGGACCAGGCAGCCTAGTTCCAGGTTTTGACACCACGTGGCGTATCAAGCTTAAAAAGCGCGGGCAGCGCGCTCACTGCCATCTTAACCTACTCTCATATGCATCTTTCCGGCAATGGCCATACTACAAAGTAAGCCTCAGTATTTCTACTTTTTAAAACAAGCAAGGGTAGTGAACAGGTTCACGTCAGGGTTAAAACACTTGTCATACATGGTCTGCATCCGAGTCAACGGAGGAATAGTTTCTAAGTTAAAAGGTAAAAAGAAACCATAGACCGATTTGGTGGCTGGGGTACATGAAGTGGATTCTACAATAGCAGCTTTGACCAGTTTATATTAAAAAAACATGTCGCAAACTAGTCGTCTATCAAAAAGAGGCGAAATACCAAGTCTCTCTCAACACATGCACGCAATCATAGAAACATCTCCGTCAATGTGGCGTCATAGATAATTCTTACAAATCATCGCTGTACGCACTCTAACCTTACTATTTGACTGACTCCCAGGAAATGCCACACAGTAGAAGAAAAGTTCAACCTTAATAAAACTAAGGACCGGAATAGTTGCAGTTATGCAGGTGTAACTGCAGAAATTACGGATAATGCGTAATTATGCCTAGGATGCGTAAGGAATCATTGATAATTTTTGAAACATGGTAATTAAAATCGATGCGGGAGTCAATCAAAATCCCAAGGTCACGTACAACTGAAGATATTGAAATGTTTGAGTCGTGCAGTATATAGGGATGGAAAAATAACATTTGCCTTACGGGAGAAAGATACAACCTTAGTTTTGTGGGGTTTAAAAGGAGCGAGTTTGTCCAACACCACAGGCGAATCGCATCAACATCGTTTTGCAACAGTTCACAGTCAGCAGGCGTGCGGATAGTACAATAAAATTTCACGCCGTCAGTGAATTGCAGACATCTATGAGTTACTGACGCAAGTTGCAAGGTCATTTATAAACATATTAAAAAGCAAAGGCTACCCAGGTTTGACCCTTACGGTGCTCTGGACTCTAACTCATGAGTGATATCATTTGCATCCTAAATAGAATAGCTTGTATGTGAAACCACTAAGGTAGCTGCCAAACCAGTCGAAAAGACCCATACTAAACATCTTCTTCAAACAAAGATTGCTATTATAAGGCCTTAGAACAGTAAAAACAAATAATACCAACCTGCCCACGTGACCTAACTATAGGCTTTGAGAACTCTGAACAGGTTACAAGGTTATTCTCAGCAGAATTTCCCCGACAAAACAATGCTGATTTAGACTGAGCGTTGGTTTCAAATAAAAACTCAGATGCCTACAAAATAACTTTCTAAAACCCTTGAAAAAATATTGCAGTCCTTGCACTCTGGTGAAGAAGGAAGACCAGCGGAGTTGTACAGTGGAAAGTAATGGCCGGCCGAAAGTCGGCAAGCCAGAGTGGAAAATCTGCCGTTATCTAGTGAGCGACGGCGGCAAACCAGATACGTGGTTTGTCGCCGTCGCTCATAGATGGCGGTAGGTGTTCAGATTTCGGTGTCTTCATTTCTTTGCGGGGACACGATCCTGAGGAAACTAGCCTTTAACAGCTCCGCTGTAAAAGCAGTGCAATTGGTCTGTAATTATCAATACACGAAGAGCTTCCCATATTTGTGCACTGGCACAACAACAGCATCTTTTCCACGCCGATGGAAATGTTCTTGTGTATAAGGGCATGTTAAGCATGTACTGCAGTACAGGAGCCAAGATAACATAACACCCTTAAACGATGAAGGCAGTGATCCCACCTTCCCGACATTACTTTTTTGGGGAAAGTTCTTTCATGGCCGAAGCCACATCATCAATCGTCAATACAGGAATCGACATAAGAAGATTACCGGGACAAGGGTTTGTGTTGTTAAACTGGGGAACATTGAACTTTACTATAGATGAAATGTGTTTATCAAATATATTGCAGACATTGAAAGAGTCAGAGATATGACCGGTCAGTGTCTTCAGAGTTATTGCATGCAGTCCACTGGATGGCTTACTGGACCTAACATGTTCCCAAAGTTGGTCTGGACAAGGCTTAAGGTCAGACTCAATGGAGTTGTGTAATAGGCGTTTGTCTCTTTTAATCAACCGCTTCACCATAGAGCGATGCTCAGTGAATAAAGAGTTGCCATTTGTCCAAGCCAATCGCTTTATATATTTTGTGATAATTCGATTTCAAGGTCAGTGATCCCCGGATATCACATGAGAACCACCAAGGAAATGCACTTTGGATATTGTACTTTACCGGTAAAAGCGCTCTAAAGCAGACGTCACAATATCTGTCAGCCGAGAGATGGCACAGTCAACGTCGGCACACTTCAAAACAGTCTCCCTGTCAGTATCGTTTAGATGCATGAACAGTTCGAAGCAGTTAGCACGAGCATAGTCAAACACAGGAGTCTGCACGTTTCAGCTAATGGTAAACGGAAAGGAGACCTTTACTTAAAAAGGCGGATGCCACTTATCAACATTAACGACTGGGTAGGCAACAGCGACCTCCGAGGCCGCTTTGACGTTAGCCATACACAAATCAAGGACACTTTCGGCAGAATTTACGGCCCGGCTAATTTGACGAATGCCATAAAAATGCACGAAATCAGGAAATTCCTGCTCACATCCTGCGCTCAGATCCGTACTGGACATAATATTCAAATTCCAGTTAACGCGGGTATATTAAAATCCCACAAAATTAAAACACTGTAAATTGAAAAGTGAACAAAATTAGAAATGTGGGTGAGGGCATGACTTAGCGTTACAGAGGCATCACCAGGTGGAAAGTAATAGTTCCCGAAAGCAGATTAGGTTTGCTGGTGACTCGAACTTCAATCCAATCGCATTCATTTAGCTCAAGGTCTGACCGTCAAAAGAACGATAAAGATTTGCGTACTACCGTAAGCACGCCTCCCCCAAGAGTGGATGCGGAATCTGTCTACTCACGGTCACTTCTAAAAACCCGGTAATCAGTGTTAAAATACTCAGAACTAGAGATAGAACCGGTTAACCAAGTTTCAGTGTTACGTAATATATTAAAATCCGAGGCCAAACTACATGCAAAGAAGGTATACGATTTTTCCGTAATCCACTGACATTCTGATCGTAGATTTGTGTATTAGTCATTTGGTACGTCATTGGTGATTTCAGAAGATACGGAATCAGAGATAGGGCCCTAAAAGGCCTAAGGAAGCACCCTTGAAGCCACAGGCAAGCATCGGTAATAGAACTAAAGTCAACAGTGGTGGTACTTATGTGGAAAGGAGCATAGGTATTATATTTGCTACGTAGTTTCTTACAGGTTCAAGAGCACACCTTCAATGCGGAAGACCCAAGTTCGCTTAAAGGGGTACTCCGGCGATTTTTCGAGCTACCTCAACTAACTATATTTTGTGACTCCCCGGCCTTTACCGTTTCCGGTATGCTATTTAGTATCGCGAAATTCATAATAGTTATTGTGAAATCGGCAAATGAAAATGATGCAAAAACCAACATTCAAATATTCCCGCACTTTTTAGTGCCGTGACGTCAGTGGCGGGCAGGCTTGCCAGTCGAGGAAGCAGTCTAAAAAATAGAATATGCCAATCATTTGTTCCGTGCAGGTGCGGGGGTACTGGAGCGAGCTTCCAAAGCATTCATTTGACACCATGAAACTGCTTCCAATCAGTTGGGAACAAATTCTACAGTCCAAAGAGTGAACCCATGCCTTCCACTGACGTCACTTTTTCGTTGTTGCCAGTAGAGACTTTCAGTTTGAAAAACACGGTGAGGACCAAAATTGAAAATTCAATAACTTTGCGAAAAAATAATATTTTGACCTAATATTTGGGATTCTATTTTAGCGATGTTGTTTGGCGAGTTTAGCAAAATTTCAAGCAAATCGGGGACCATGAAGAAATCGCCGGAGTACACCTTTAAGTCCTAGCGCGTAGTAGACGGATGAAGCCACGAGACGAACAAGGCACTATTAGTAGGTGGTCGAAGCACCGAAAACACTGGAGAATCTTTGCGCGCGCCCAATCCAGGCCGCGGACGACGCTTTGTATAACTGACAAGAAGCACCGAAGACACTGGTCTCATCCAGTCCCTGCGTATTTTCGGCGGCACTCGGACTCGGCACGGCAGGGGGAAGGTGACTGGCAGCATTTTGGCGGTGCTTGGTGGAGCCAGGCGCGACGACTTGCCTCTTGAAATGAGGACGAGTACCAGAAGAAGCATTCGTTCGTGCCACAATGACGTAGGTGGGCCGACTCGTGTAGCCCCAGTGAAACCGGTGGCATCAAACGCGGAAAGTGTCAGCTCCGAAATTTGAATACTACATTTTTGAAGATCGCCACGAATGGCAGCGTTGTCATCTCGAAGGAAGCGTACTGTGCTGACAAGATCCCGTCATTCCGAGGAGGAATGCCGGGGAGTAAGAGCTGCCTGCGAAGCTTTTTGTTTATATTGTTTATGGGCTGTCTGCGAAGCGTGCTTTTTATATTGTTCACATCAAGCTACATTTATAACGCGAAAAAATGGAAGTTCTAGTTTTACTAGCCCCCCCCCCTCCCTCAAAAAAAAAAAAACAAAAAAGCAACAGGTGAATGTTGTGCAAACTACGTGTGCGTGTATAGTGCAGTTCAATTTCCCGCTATGTTTCTTCATTCGTGCAAAGACTCTCAATAAGGCAAGCAGTTTTAGCAAAAGACTGACTGCACAGGCGAGCTAGTGGTAGCTTTACATGCCGTTTAACGCCTGAGATTGTAGTGCAGAAAATTAAGAATTTTTAGTCGAACGGACAGACACAGAAGGGAATGTCTTGAACTCAGCTAACAGGTTTGTTTCTATTGTTTGATAGCGTTACGGATTCAACGCTAGTACAGTTCCTGTCCTCACGAAGGATGCAGGAGGCCTCCAATACCTAACGGGTCAATTTGTCTTTGTTCTTCCCCAAGATGTTGGTCTCACCGAATAATGGTCCGCACGTGCATTCCCTGCAATGGAGAGGAAGATTTCCGCCCACTGTAGCCTTCAAGGAGTAATCATGCTCCCTGAGTCGGTCATTAAGGCATCTGCCCGTTTGGCCTATGTAGCTCTTGCCACACGAAAGTGGTATATTATATACGACGTCCGAAGCGCATGGAAGGAATTTGTTTGCATGCTTCTTGGTGCACGTGGGTTTTGTAGTACCCACAGAATGCGCATTCCCCCTAGGGTAAATTCGGCTCATTTTTTGTGGTGCTGAAAAAACTACTCTGACGCCGTAGCGGCTTGCGACGTTTATTTAAATTATGGGACATCCTGTGCAGGTACGGTATTACTACAGGCATTGTTTTCTTGACACTGGCGCCCGCAGGGGGCACCTGTGAAAGCAGGTGTTTGGAGAGTGGCGTCTCCACGGACCCCGAGCCATGCGGGTTCGCCCGCCCACGTCTGGCTGTGCGTGGCTTTCCCGTGTCCGGGGAAAAGGGCATCCTGGTGGTTGAGCCGAGCCCGGGGTAGGTTTGGACCCTTCGGGGCCCCCCGGGTGAGGCAATACACCACTTCGGCCCCCGCTTCTCGTAGACGGGAGTCCTGGTAAGGCCCGGCCAGGATGATTCAGTCTAGTCGCCACTCCTTCTACTATCCCCTCCCTTCTTTCACCTTTGTCTTCTCCTTCTTTTCACTCTTCTCACTTCTCTTCTTTCCTTTTTCAACTTCTTTGGTGGCAAGGGCTAACCTTGGGTGGTGACAGATACCCTCGTCCAGATCCACACTTGGTTATAGTTTCTGGGTAGCGCTAATAGAGTAATGCTTCCAGCAAAGCCATATTTGTTATGGGGTGTTACCTATTCCCTTGTTGGGCTCCGTGGTGGGCGGCGCGCCACAGATTCCGAACACCCTTTGCCTTTTTATGGCGTCCCTCTCTTCTAAACCCCGAGCAGAGCGACCCCCAAAAGGGTTCGCCCCGCTCCCCTACTTTCGAAAAAGCTAATGAACCAGAAAAGTATCCTCGATTTCTTGTAGTTCACTCTACAACTGACACTGTACATTTGTCTAAAGTCTCTCCCTTTGTCATTGCAAAGCATTTGGAACAAATAATTGGAAAATGCTATAAGGCAAAGAAGCTTGCTGGAGACCTCCTTGTTGAGGTTGAAAATAAGCCACAGAGCACAGCACTCTTGAAGATGACAAGCCTGGGAGACTACCCGGTTACTGTCACCCCACATCGTACCCTAAATACTGTTCGTGGTGTCATCTCAGAAGATGACCTTCTCGAATGCAGTGAAGACGAGATCCTCGAAGGTTTGCGCAAGAGTGCTGTTGTTGCCGTTAGACGTATAACCTTAAAACGTGATGGACAAGAAAAACCAACCCGACATCTCATACTCACGTTTGAACTCCATGCTCTCCCGTCCACCGTGAAGGCAGGATACTTGAACTGCAGAGTCCGCCCTTTCATTCCAAATCCTCAACGGTGTTTCCGTTGCCAGCGTTTTGGGCATGGTTCCCGAAACTGCCGCGGCCGAGAAACGTGTGGAAAGTGTGGTGGTACCGACCATGTAGCGGACATCTGTGAAAATGAACCGAAATGTGTAAACTGTAGCGGAGCTCACCCTGCTTTCTTTCGCTCTTGTCCAAAATGGAAAGAGGAAAAAGATGTCTTGACTTTCAAAGTAAAACATAACCTTAGTTACCAAGCAGCCAAAGAACAGCTTGCCTTTCAGGCAAGGGGTTCTTATGCCCAGGCAGTGCAGAGGGGACCCCCACTGCCTACGGCATCTGTGGAGACACAGACTTCCCCGGAAGACTTGTCCTCTCCACAGGGGTCCTCTTCCAAACCTCTGAAGATGACGCACACTCTGTTACCTTCATGTTCTAAGGGTGCTGTGCCCTCCAAGGAGGGTGCCACTCCGTCCAAGGTGCCGGAGGTGCCATCAATGGCACTAGCTGGCCCTTCTGGCAGGGGTCGAGGGCTCCCTCCCCGTTCCCCCAGCAGCAACCAGAAGCCCAGGCGGACAGAACAACCTCCTCCGCCCAAGGGTTCAACGCTCTCGTTGGATGAAAAAATGGACGAGAGCCTACCGCTTTCTGAAGATGACCAGTCTCTTCCTGAAGCAGAGTCTCTTCCTTTGGTCTCCTCTGAGGTTGTAGGACGACCAAAAGACACTGCTAAGAAAAAAGCAATCCCACGAATTGAGGCACCGAAAGCCCCTTAAATTTATGTCTTAGCTTTCTCTGGTATATATATGTATATATAACGATCTGACTTCCTTTTAGAATACCAATGTCTCTTTTTTTCCAATGGAACTGTAGAGGCCTCCTTCCTAACTATGACGATGTGAGCCAGCTACTAGATGATCATGGCCCCGTTGCATCTTGCTTGCAGGAAACACATCTAAAAGCAAGCCACACTAACATATTAAAGTATTTCCAGGTGTTTCGCAAGGACCGGATACAAGCAGTTCATCCATCTGGAGGCGTTGCAGTTGTAGTGCAACGCTCAATTCCATGTAGCGAAGTGACTCTGCAGACTTCGCTGGAGGCTGTGGCAGCTCGCATTTTGTTAGATCGTATAATTACAGTTTGTTCTTTATATATACCCCCGGCTATCAGCTAAAGATTGAAGAGCTTGAAGACCTTGTTAGTGAGCTTCCACCACCTTTCTTACTTTTGGGAGATTTTAATGCACACAATCCTTTGTGGGGGAGTGGCAGACGAGATCCCAGAGGGGCTCTCATTGAACGCTTTCTTCTTTCCTCGGGATTGTGTCTACTTAACACAAATGAAGCCACATATTTTAGTTCAGCAACTCACACCTTCACTTCCATTGACCTATCTATTTGTCATCCATCATTATTCCCATTGCTTTCATGGAAGGTCATCCCAAATCCTCACGGAAGTGACCACTTTCCCATCATTTTAGAATTTAACCATCTTCCCATGACAGTCCCCACGCGCTCTCCTCGTTGGAAATTCGAAAACGCCGACTGGTCAACTTTCAAAGAATCGTCTCTTTTGGCATGCACATCACTTGACGGTCTCGATATCGACAGAGCCACTGAACATATCACTCAGCACATTTTACAGGCTGCCATTCTTTCCATCCCCATGACGTCCTCGCATCTACCCAGGAGACCTAAGCCCTGGTGGAACAAAGATTGCCGATTGGCCAAAAAAGAACAAAATCGAGTATGGGGTATTTTTAGGCGCTATCCTACAACACACAATCTTATTGAATTTAAAAGAAAAAGGGCCCAGGCGAGGTGGATTCGAAGGCAAGCGAAGAAAAAAAGTTTTAGGGGGTACGCTTCCTCAATTAACAGCACTATACCTGCGAAGGAAGTCTGGGATCGCGTTCATAAAATTGACGGCTCTTACCGGGCATTCACTATCCCACTCCTGAGTCGAAATGGAGTGTGTCCTGCAAGTCTTGAGGAACAGGCCAACATCCTCGGTGAGCATTTCGAGTATGTCTCCAGTTCCCAACATTACACTCAGACGTTTCAGCGACACAAGATAAATGCAGAAAAAAACGCTGTTATCACATCAGGTGGCACGCACGAACCCTATAACACTCTTTTTACATTATATGAACTTCAAATGGCACTTATTTGTTCCAAACAAACTGCCCCTGGACCAGATGGTATTCATTATAAAATGCTTGAACATCTTCATCCATCCACTATGGAGCTAATTTTGTACCTTTTTAATAGAGTTTGGCTCGAGGGCCACTTTCCATCCTCTTGGAAGATTGCTATCGTTGTACCAGTGCTGAAGCCCGGAAAAGATCCCTCTTGTGCATCTAGCTTCAGACCAATAGCCCTAACTAGCTGTCTTTCCAAGACATTAGAAAGGATGATTAACAAGAGACTCATGTTTTTTCTAGAACGAAACAACTGCCTTGATAAGTTTCAGTGTGGCTTTCGTTCAGCACGGTCCACTGTCGATCATCTCGTCCGCTTTGAGACCTTCGTACGTGAGGCGTTTGTCAACAGGCAACAGTGTCTCTCCATCTTCTTTGATTTGGAGAAGGCATACGACACAGTCTGGCGTTACGGCATACTGCACGATTTATTCGATCTTGGTTTGCGTGGCCGAATGTTGAGGGCTATACAGAGTTACCTGCAGCACCGTACTTTCCGCGTGAGGCTGGGGAAAACTCTCTCTAAGGAGTTTTTACAGGAAAATGGAGTCCCTCAGGGGGTGTACTGAGTGTCACTCTTTTTATCGTCAAACTTAATTCCATTGGCCGTGCAATTCCTCCTTCGGTGCACTATTCTTTATATGTTGATGATCTCCAGATCTCCGTTTCATCCTGTAATTTCTCAATCTGTGAACGTCGCGTCCAACTTGCGGTTAATAATTTGGTCAGATGGGCCGATACAAATGGTTTTAAATTTTCTCCCGAAAAAACAGCTTGTGTCAACTTTACCCGTCGACGTGGTGTTCTTCAGGAACCGTCTTTGAACATGTATGGTTCTCCTATTGTTGTAAAAAATGAACACAAGTTTTTGGGCCTTGTGTTCGATTCCAAGTTGACTTTTGTTCCACACATTAAGAGCTTAAAACTCAAGTGTCTTAAATCTCTGAACATCCTTAAGGTCTTGTCACACGTATCATGGGGCTCTGACCGGCTGTGTCTGTTGCGTATCTATCGGTCAGTCATTCGCTCTCAGCTTGATTATGGTTGTATTGTCTATAACTCTGCTCGGGCATCAGTTCTAAAGATGTTAGATCCTATCCATCATCAGGGACTGCGATTGGCTACTGGTGCATTTCGCACCTCCCCAGTGCTTAGCCTTTACGCGGAAGCAAACGAACTGTCCCTTGAGTATAGGAGGTTTTCCCTGGGTTTTATGTACTCTGTCAGGGTGCGCTCTGTCGCGGAGCACCCTGTTCGAGATAATATTGAGACCATCAAGTTCCAACGCACATTTGAAAACAAACCTTCCATAGTCCCCCTTTTTCTATGAGGAATAATTCTGCAGCACAATCTGTTGGGATGGAGGCAAAGCCTCAGCTAGTTCAGTACCCAGCAGATATAGCTCCATGGAACAACTGCCACATACATTGCGACCTCACACTGACCAAGTATAACAAAAAGAATGTTCCACAGGAAGTCATAAGGCAGGACTTCTTTGAGCTTCAGACCAAATATCACGAGTATGCCAGTTTTTATACTGACGGGACAAAGAAAGACTCGGTAGTAGGCTGTGCTATGGTGGGACCATCGGTAAATCAGGTGAAGAGAATAAATTCAAAAGCCTCTATACTAACAGCAGAGCTTTATGGTTTACTGCTGGCTGTTGATTACATAATCAAAAAACGACTTTCTCACGCTGTACTCTACACCGACTCTTTAAGCTCTCTGAAGGCTGTCACATCAGTGAACCGTGTAAAAAACCCACTGGTTTCTGAGTTAAAGCACAAGATTACCCTGGCTGCTAAGAAAAATCTTGACATAGTCTTATGCTGGGTCCCTAGCCATGTTGGCATTCCTGGAAATGAAGCGGCTGATTGCGCAGCCAGTTCTGCTAATGATAGAGAAATTGATACACACCAAATACCCTACAAAGATTACCACAACTCTCTGAAACGTTGCATCAAAGCAAAGTGGCAGCTGCAGTGGAACAATGAAACTGACAACAAACTACATGCAATCAAACCTTTTCTAGGCGAGTGGGAGAGTGCCCGACATCGAGAGCGCTTTTATGAAGTCGTACTCTGTAGGTTACGAATTGGTCATACTCGTCTCACACATGGACACCTCTTGAGCGGGGAGGATGCCCCTGAATGTGTGCACTGTAACCTACCTCTCAGTATTATGCACATACTCATTGAATGCCCTATGTATGACCAATGCCGGTATAAACACTTCTCACTGCTTTATAAAGAACACATTCCATTACATCTTGCCCTACTACTAGGTGACGAACCGCTCATTCCATACAGTTGTGTTTTTAATTTCCTCACAGATATCGGCCTTCTACACCGACTGTGATTTTACTTTCTATCCTAAATTCATTGTCATATTGTTTACACTTATACACATTCATGTCCATGGTTTTATTATATATTTCGCTACTATAGCTCTTTCCTCTTCTTAAACCCGAATTGCAATAGTCTAAGCTTGGCGCAATATAGCCTTAGTTGCTGATGCGCCATAAACCCCCAATCAATCAATC
>JAZHYW010004699.1:0-32607 GCA_037355805.1 Ixodes ricinus
CGCCGGACCGTCGACCACTCCGTGCTATCAGCGCGATGACGCGGCTGTCGTGACGCCTCGCATTCTTATCGCGATATGAAGGTGAACGCCGCACCGTCGACCACTCCGTGCTATCAGCGCGATGACGCGGCTGTCGTGACGCCTCGCATTCTTATCCCGATATGAAGGTGAACGCCGGACCGTCGACCACTCCGTGCTATCAGCGCGATGCCGCGGCTGCCGTGACGCCTCGCTTCCCTATCGCGATATGAAGGTAAACGCCGGCCCGTCCACGGCTCCGTGCTATCAGCGCAATGACGCGGCTGCCGTGACGCCTCGCTTTCTTATCGCGATATTGCCACGCGCGTCGGCGAGCAAGCGCGTGCATGGCCGAGTGGTTACCGCGCTTGACTTTCGTGCGGAGGCCCAGGGTTCGATTCCTGGGGGCTCCGCGAATTTTGTTTATACTTTCAGTTTATTATTCTGGTGAATTCGAGAACATTATTGTTTATTCTAGGCCCAAAAGTTCTACGCGTCGAACCTTCCACGCCGATTATTCCAGAAGCCCACGCGTGTACAAAGGGGCTTCGCGTGGCGAGCCAAAGTCAGTTTCGCCTCAGCGTTCGATCCTGCCGCTTCGCCGCCTTCGACGCTCGCGACGCTCTGCTGTTCACTTCTGTTCCATTTTTATCTTTTGGGCACAAGTTCGCCCCATTAAACGTTTCAGTTTTATCAGTTATTCCTTTGTTTTGTCACCTCGTCATTCGTGACAATATGAAGGTGAACGCCGGACCGTCCACCGCTCCGCGCTATCAGCGCGATGACGCGGCTGCCGTGACGCCTCGCTTTCTTATCGCGATATGAAGGTGAACGCCGGACCGTCGACCACTCCGTGCTATCAGCGCGATGACGCGGCTGTCGTGACGCCTCGCATTCTTATCGCGATATGAAGGTGAACGCCGGACCGTCGACCACTCCGTGCTATCAGCGCGATGCCGCGGCTGCCGTGACGCCTCGCTTCCCTATCGCGATATGAAGGTAAACGCCGGCCCGTCCACCGCTCCGTGCTATCAGCGCGATGACGCGGCTGTCGTGACGCCTCGCTTTCTTATCGCGATATGAAGGTGAACGCCGGACCGTCGACCACTCCGTGCTATCAACGCGATGACGCGGCTGTCGTGACGCCTCGCTTTCTTATCGCGATATGAAGGTGAACGCCGGACCGTCGACCACTCCGTGCTATCAGCGCGATGCCGCGGCTGCCGTGACGCCTCGCTTCCCTATCGCGATATGAAGGTGAACGCCGGCCCGTCCACCACTCCGTGCTATCAGCGCGATGACGCGGCTGTCGTGACGCCTCGCTTTCTTATCGCGATATGAAGGTGAACGCCGGACCGTCGACCACTCCGTGCTATCAGCGCGATGACGCGGCTGTCGTGACGCCTCGCATTCTTATCCCGATATGAAGGTGAACGCCGGACCGTCGACCACTCCGTGCTATCAGCGCGATGCCGCGGCTGCCGTGACGCCTCGCTTCCCTATCGCGATATGAAGGTAAACGCCGGCCCGTCCACGGCTCCGTGCTATCAGCGCAATGACGCGGCTGCCGTGACGCCTCGCTTTCTTATCGCGATATTGTCACGAATGAAAAGTGAGATGAGGGCGATAGTAACTGAAGAAACTAAATGTTTAATGGGGCGAACTTGTGTCCAAAAATAAAAAGGGAACAGAAGAAAGCAGAGCGTCGCGGGCGTCGAAGTCGGCGTGACAGCAGAGTCGAACGCTGGGGCGAAACTGACTTCGGTTCCCCACGCGAAACCCCTTATGTACACGCGTGGGCTTCTGGAATAATCGGCGTAGAAAGTTCGACGCGTAGAACATTCGCACCTCGAACAAGCGAGGCGGTTCTCGAATTCACTAGAACATCACATCACAGCGTCAACAAAAATGTGTAGGGCGGCCAGGAATCGAACCCTGGCCTTCTGCGTGGAAGACAAGCGCGATAACCGTTATGCCACGGGCACGCTGCCTGCTTGGTCAGCTGCGCCCGCGGCAATATTGCCACGCGCGTCGGCGAGCAAGCGCGTGCGTGGCCGAGTGGTTACCGCGCTTGACTTTCGTGCGGAGGCCCAGGGTTCGATTCCTGGGGGCTCCGCGAATTTTGTTTATACTTTCAGTTTATTATTCTGGTGAATTCGAGAACATTATTGTTTATTCTAGGCCCGAAAGTTCTACGCGTCGAACCTTCCACGCCGATTATTCCAGAAGCCCACGCGTGTACAAAAGGGGCTTCGCGTGGCGCGCCAAAGTCAGTTTCGCCTCAGCGTTCGATCCTGCCGCTTCGCCGCCTTCGACGCTCGCGACGCTCTGCTGTTCACTTCTGTTTCATTTTTATTTTTTGGGCACAAGTTCGCCCCATTAAACGTTTCAGTTTTATCAGTTATTCCTTTGTTTTGTCACCTCGTCATTCGTGACAATATGAAGGTGAACGCCGGACCGTCCACCGCTCCGCGCTATCAGCGCGATGACGCGGCTGCCGTGACGCCTCGCTTTCTTATCGCGATATGAAGGTGAACGCCGGACCGTCCACCGCTCCGTGCTATCAGCGCGATGACGCGGCTGTCGTGACGCCTCGCTTTCTTATCGCGATATGAAGGTGAACGCCGGATCGTCCACCGCTCCGTGCTATCAGCGCGATGACGCGGCTGTCGTGACGCCTCGCTTTCTTATCGCGATATGAAGGTGAACACTGGATCGTCCACCGCTCCGTGCTATCAGCGCGATGACGCGGCTGTCGTGACGCTTCGCTTTCTTATCGCGATATGAAGGTGAACGCCGGACCGTCCACCGCTCCGTGCTATCAGCGCGATGACGCGGCTGTCGTGACGCCTCGCTTTCTTATCGCGATATGAAGGTGAACGCCGGACCGTCCACCGCTCCGTGCTATCAGCGCGATGACGCGGCTGTCGTTACGCCTCGCTTTCTTATCGCGACATGAAGGTGAACGCCGGACCGTCCACCGCTCCGTGCTATCAGCGCGATGACGCGGCTGTCGTGACGCCTCGCTTTCTTATCGCGATATGAAGGTGAACGCCGGACCGTCCACCGCTCCGTGCTATCAGCGCGATGACGCGGCTGTCGTGACGCCTCGCTTTCTTATCGCGATATGAAGGTGAACGCCGGACCGTCCACCGCTCCGTGCTATCAGCGCGATGACGCGGCTGTCGTGACGCCTCGCTTTCTTATCGCGATATGAAGGTGAACGCCGGACCGTCCACCGCTCCGTGCTATCAGCGCGATGACGCGGCTGTCGTGACGCCTCGCTTTCTTATCGCGATATGAAGGTGAACGCCGGACCGTCCACCGCTCCGTGCTATCAGCGCGATGACGCGGCTGTCGTGACGCCTCGCTTTCTTATCGCGATATGAAGGTGAACGCCGGACCGTCCACCGCTCCGTGCTATCAGCGCGATGACGCGGCTGTCGTGACGCCTCGCTTTCTTATCGCGATATGAAGGTGAACGCCGGACCGTCCACCGCTCCGTGCTATCAGCGCGATGACGCGGCTGTCGTGACGCCTCGCTTTCTTATCGCGATATGAAGGTGAACGCCGGACCGTCCACCGCTCCGTGCTATCAGCGCGATGACGCGGCTGTCGTGACGCCTCGCTTTCTTATCGCGATATGAAGGTGAACGCCGGACCGTCCACCGCTCCGTGCTATCAGCGCGATGACGCGGCTGTCGTGACGCCTCGCTTTCTTATCGCGATATGAAGGTGAACGCCGGACCGTCCACCGCTCCGTGCTATCAGCGCGATGACGCGGCTGTCGTGACGCCTCGCTTTCTTATCGCGATATGAAGGTGAACGCCGGACCGTCCACCGCTCCGTGCTATCAGCGCGATGACGCGGCTGTCGTGACGCCTCGCTTTCTTATCGCGATATGAAGGTGAACGCCGGACCGTCCACCGCTCCGTGCTATCAGCGCGATGACGCGGCTGTCGTGACGCCTCGCTTTCTTATCGCGACATGAAGGTGAACGCCGGACCGTCCACCGCTCCGTGCTATCAGCGCGATGACGCGGCTGTCGTGACGCCTCGCTTTCTTATCGCGACATGAAGGTGAACGCCGGACCGTCCACCGCTCCGTGCTATCAGCGCGATGACGCGGCTGTCGTGACGCCTCGCTTTCTTATCGCGATATGAAGGTGAACGCCGGACCGTCCACCGCTCCGTGCTATCAGCGCGATGACGCGGCTGCCGTGACGCCTCGCTTTCTTATCGCGATATGAAGGTGAACGCCGGACCGTCCACCGCTCCGTGCTATCAGCGCGATGACGCGGCTGTCGTGACGCCTCGCTTTCTTATCGCGATATGAAGGTGAACGCCGGACCGTCCACCGCTCCGTGCTATCAGCGCAATGACGCGGCTGTCGTGACGCCTCGCTTTCTTATCGCAACATGAAGGTGAACGCCGGACCTTCCACCGCTCCGTGCTATCAGCGCGATGACGCGGCTGTCGTGACGCCTCGCTTTCTTATCGCGATATGAAGGTGAACGCCGGACCGTCCACCGCTCCGTGCTATCAGCGCAATGACGCGGCTGTCGTTACGCCTCGCTTTCTTATCGCGACATGAAGGTGAACGCCGGACCTTCCACCGCTCCGTGCTATCAGCGCGATGACGCGGCTGTCGTGACGCCTCGCTTTCTTATCGCGATATGAAGGTGAACGCCGGACCGTCCACCGCTCCGTGCTATCAGCGCAATGACGCGGCTGTCGTTACGCCTCGCTTTCTTATCGCGACATGAAGGTGAACGCCGGACCGTCCACCGCTCCGTGCTATCAGCGCGATGACGCGGCTGTCGTGACGCCTCGCTTTCTTATCGCGATATGAAGGTGAACGCCGGACCGTCCACCGCTCCGTGCTATCAGCGCAATGACGCGGCTGTCGTTACGCCTCGCTTTCTTATCGCGACATGAAGGTGAACGCCGGACCTTCCACCGCTCCGTGCTATCAGCGCGATGACGCGGCTGTCGTGACGCCTCGCTTTCTTATCGCGATATGAAGGTGAACGCCGGACCGTCCACCGCTCCGTGCTATCAGCGCAATGACGCGGCTGTCGTTACGCCTCGCTTTCTTATCGCGACATGAAGGTGAACGCCGGACCGTCCACCGCTCCGTGCTATCAGCGCGATGACGCGGCTGTCGTGACGCCTCGCTTTCTTATCACAGGCAGCAGCGGCGGCGCAGAGTTTGCACGCCCTAAAAACATCATCCTGTACTTTCAGGAAACACGTGTCACGTCCGGACCACGACCATCGACGATCGTAGAAAAAGTCTGCACAACCAAGCTGACACAGCGTTCCTTGGCGGAATCTTCCCGTACGTCATCAGCAAGAACTTCGCTGCCAGTATCGACCGCAAGGGTGGTCAAGGAATTTCAACGCTACATAAGCAACTGATTCCGGACGGCCCCGACACAGGCAGCAGCGGCGGCGCAGAGTTTGCACGCCCTAAAAACATCATCCTGTACTTTCAGGAAACACGTGTCACGTCCGGACCACGACCATCGACGATCGTAGAAAAAGTCTGCACAACCAAGCTGACACAGCGTTCCTTGGCGGAATCTTCCCGTACGTCATCAGCAAGAACTTCGCTGCCAGTATCGACCGCAAGGGTGGTCAAGGAATTTCAACGCTACATAAGCAACTGATTCCGGACGGCCCCGACACAGGCAGCAGCGGCGGCGCAGAGTTTGCACGCCCTAAAAACATCATCCTGTACTTTCAGGAAACACGTGTCACGTCCGGACCACGACCATCGACGATCGTAGAAAAGTCTGCACAACCAAGCTGACACAGCGTTCCTTGGCGGAATCTTCCCGTACGTCATCAGCAAGAACTTCGCTGCCAGTATCGACCGCAAGGGTGGTCAAGGAATTTCAACGCTACATAAGCAACTGATTCCGGACGGCCCCGACACAGGCAGCAGCGGCGGCGCAGAGTTTGCACGCCCTAAAAACATCATCCTGTACTTTCAGGAAACACGTGTCACGTCCGGACCACGACCATCGACGATCGTAGAAAAAGTCTGCACAACCAAGCTGACACAGCGTTCCTTGGCGGAATCTTCCCGTACGTCATCAGCAAGAACTTCGCTGCCAGTATCGACCGCAAGGGTGGTCAAGGAATTTCAACGCTACATAAGCAACTGATTCCGGACGGCCCCGACACAGGCAGCAGCGGCGGCGCAGAGTTTGCACGCCCTAAAAACATCATCCTGTACTTTCAGGAAACACGTGTCACGTCCGGACCACGACCATCGACGATCGTAGAAAAAGTCTGCACAACCAAGCTGACACAGCGTTCCTTGGCGGAATCTTCCCGTACGTCATCAGCAAGAACTTCGCTGCCAGTATCGACCGCAAGGGTGGTCAAGGAATTTCAACGCTACATAAGCAACTGATTCCGGACGGCCCCGACACAGGCAGCAGCGGCGGCGCAGAGTTTGCACGCCCTAAAAACATCATCCTGTACTTTCAGGAAACACGTGTCACGTCCGGACCACGACCATCGACGATCGTAGAAAAAGTCTGCACAACCAAGCTGACACAGCGTTCCTTGGCGGAATCTTCCCGTACGTCATCAGCAAGAACTTCGCTGCCAGTATCGACCGCAAGGGTGGTCAAGGAATTTCAACGCTACATAAGCAACTGATTCCGGACGGCCCCGACACAGGCAGCAGCGGCGGCGCAGAGTTTGCACGCCCTAAAAACATCATCCTGTACTTTCAGGTTGGTTGGAAAACGTTTTCTGTTTCGTTGGTATATGCTTGCCGCCACTGCTGCCGCTGCTGCCACTTAGCCGTAGAGTGTGTTTTGTGCCATGTCAAACCCGAACGACGTATGTTTGCAATGTGGTTTGCCCCTTCCAGACGATGGAAGCGTTGCAACTTGCTCCGAGTGTTCTTTTAGATATCATTTCGGATCATGCAGTGGTATTTCTGAGGCGTCGTTCAAAAAGAAAGGCGAGATTGCACGTGAGGAGTGGAAGTGCCCGACATGCAGAAAAGGCATGCAGAGAAGCCAGTTAACGAAGGAGACTGTGCCACCGGAAATTGATGTTTCTCGCATGTTTATTTCAATCAGCGAAAAACTTGAGATCCTCACGAGCCTTAAAGGAACCGTCGACGGCATAGAGCAATCCGTGCAGATGATGTCAGAACAGTACGACGAAATAATGAAACAACTAGCATGTCAAAACGCAGACATCAAAAACCTGAAAGCTAGGGTAGAAAGGATTGAGGAAGCTAAATATCAGGATGAAATCTCTCAGCTCAAAGACGAAATGAATGAACTGGAATGGAGAAGCAGGCGCCTGAACCTCGAATTTCACGGGATCCCGCAAACTAACAACGAGAATCTGCTCCAGCAGCTGAATCAAGTGGCAGCTAAAATAAGCGTACCTGAACTTACGGAATCGGATATAGTGTCGGCCCACCGGCTACCCTCAAAACCTGGAAAAATTCCTGGGATCATTGTCCGTTTCGGGAAACAACAGACTCGCGACCAATGGCTTGAAAAAAGAAAGAACTAAAAAGAGACCAGGAAACAATTTTCATTCAGGAAAACATGACTAGACACAATCGAGCCCTGCTTCACGCCGCAAGAGATTGGGCTAGTGCAAGAAGATACCAGTATGTATGGCACAAAGACGGAAAAATCTTTATTCGAGAGAAAGAAGGTGGGCGTGCAATCATCGTAAGGAATATCAACGACCTTAACAGGATTTGATAAGCCATTCACCATATTCTTGCCTGAGTGTTGCCTTTGGTTATCACAGTAAAATGGCGACAGCGGATATCTTACTACCACGAGAACTAAAAGATTACTTGGGCACAAGATATACCACCTCACTTAAATGTTTCCATTTGAACACTAGATCCGCTAGAAATAAATCAGCTGATTTAGAATTGCTCTTCGAAACACTGGACGTCAGCTTTGACGTAGTCCTTTTCTCTGAAACATGGTATAAACATGAAAGCGACGCTTTCAAACTTCCTGAATATAACAGTCATTGTGTAAACAGGCCAAATCAACGTGGGGGTGGCGTTTCTATGTTAATAAAAGAAAGTTTGCGTTACGAACTTTTGACCGATTACTGCCGTTCAACGTGTGATTATGAAGTGCTTTCAATAAGAGCAGATCAAAATGTTATAGCGGTTTTCTATCGTCCTCCAGATGGAAATATTTCAGTTTTCTGCGAGTTTTTGAATGATTTTTTTGAGTTTATTGAGATACAAAAGTATAATGTGATTTGGGAGGTGACTTTAATATTGACATGCTAGGCGATAGTACATCAAAGAAACAGGTCACTACGATCTTTCAAGTAAATGGATGTGTGAATGTTATCAATCAACCAACACGAATTACTGCTACGTCTGAAACACTAATTGACTTATTCATAACCAACTTAGAACAACAAATAATAAAATCGGGGGTAATAGCCTGCGATATTAGTGACCATTTTGCAACATTTATTTGTGTAAACAAAAATTCTAGTATATGCAGAAATCGCAAGAATCGACTTTTGGTTCAAAATATTACTATTGATAGCCTGAATAGATTTAGAGAAAGTTTGAGAAATGAAGGCTGGACTGATGTCCTGAATAAAACTGACGCGAATGATGCTTATGAGGCATTCCTGGATACCTTCCACACTATCTATAAACGACATTTTCCTCTAAAATCAGTGAGGCGTCCCAGGAAAGCTCGGAAGCCTTGGATAACTGCAGAATTAATTGCAAAAATACAAATAAAAAATATGCTATATTCGAATTTCATTAAAACAAAAGACCCAGAAAAACTTAAAATTTTTAAGGCGTACAGAAATAGACTAAACAAGGAGTTAAAAAAATGCAGAGCTGTCTACTACCACAATTATTTCAGTACGGCATGTAATCGTACTGATCTGATGTGGAGAAAACTTAATTCTGTCTTAGACCGCAATAAGGCGCAAAATAACATTTCGTCTATAACCTACAATAACATTTTGTTTTCTGGTAGTTCTCTTGCCAATCTTTTCAATGACTTTTTTGTAAATTTAGTATCAACTTCAGACACAACCGACGCTCGTAATTACATACAAAAAAGAGTTGAAGAAACTATTTATTTAAGTCCAGTCACCGAAGAAGAGATAATAACAGTATTTCGCAGCGTAAACATCAGTAATAGCTGCGATGCTGACGACATACAAATACGCCCAGTTTTATACGTTTTGGACATTATTAGTAGATGCCTAGCACATATTTTTAACCTTTGTCTTGAGACGGCCATATTTCCTAAAAAAATGCAAATGGCGAAAGTCGTAGTACTTCATAAAAAAGGTGATAAAAATGATATAAACAATTACAGACCTGTCTCACTTCTTCCAGTTTTTTCAAAAGGTCTAGAAAAAATTATCTACAATCGCCTCACCGTATTTATTGAAAAGCATGATATTCTTACAGAGTCACAGTTTGGGTTCAGAAAGAAACGTTCTACAGAACTAGCTTTGTTAGAACAAAAAGAATTTATTTTACGCAATTTTGAAGAAAAGAATGTAGTACTCGGCATATTTATAGATTTTACGAAGGCATTTGATTTCATCAATCACGAGTTGCTTATTCAGAAACTTCATATCTACGGTATAAGAGGACACACAGCGCTCCTCATTAAATCATATCTTGATAATCGGTGTCAGTATGTCAATATCGGTGGTAACGTCTCTAATATAAAACCTATAAAATCCGGGGTACCACAGGGTAGCATCCTTGGACCACTGCTTTTTAATATATACATAAACGACATCATTAATATTGCGCCGCAGGCTAAATTTATCATTTACGCCGATGACACCAGTATTTTCTTACCAACTCGGAACTGTAATGATATCATCCCAATAGCAAACGACGTAATGAGAAGGCTAGAGGCATGGTCCTCGTCAAATAATCTTTTAGTGAATAAAAATAAAACTAAAGCTATGCTTTTTAGTCCTAAGAATCAGAATATTTCACTATCGAGTGACATCGTTCTATACTCGTCCCCCATAGAAATTGTAAATACTTTCAAGACTCTAGGTGTATTGTTTTCAAATCACATGTCTTGGTCTCAGCACATTGATTATATTATTTCAAAACTAGCTGGTGTCATCGGAATGCTATATCGACATCGTTTAATCCTCCCGCAAAGTGTTAAGTTGCTCTTGTATAACACTTTATTTGTATCACATTTAAACTACTGTCATCTAATATGGGGCACCACGACAAAAACAAATCTTTATAGAATATTTTTATTGCAAAAAAGGGCGATAAGACTAGTGTGCAGTGTACCCCATGACTTTCATACGGACCTAATTTTTGCTAATCTGGGGATAATGAAAATACATGAATATTACAAATATAGACTAGCCATGAAATATAAACAAGAATATACGGAGAGTAAAAGTTTCTTTTTCGACTTGGCTTCCCTCAGAAAAAAACCGCAAACACATACCCTTCGTCACCCTGACCCTTGGATAATAGATACATCGCGTACTGATTACGGCCTTCAGATGATTCGAAGAACCCTGCCTTCATTGCTCAACACTTTCTCGCATTCCAATGTCGATATAGTATCTTTAACCCCACGTGAGATCCGTGAATATTTTCTTTGAAATAATGTCGTGTTCACTTTTTGTATTTTGCAAATCCATTTTCTTCATTGTTGTGTGTGGCTGATATCTAGTTGGCATGTTCGGCCCAGTGTTTGCTTTTCTTCCTTTTTTTTTAATTTATTCCTGTTTTGCATTAGTGGACTTCTTTTGCTTTGTATAATTTTTGACACCGCTGTGTTCCTGTGAGGGGGCTGGGGACCAGTCAAGCTCCTTGTAAGCTTTTTTCCCAGCTCCCACCATATATACATGTATATGGTAAATAAACTATTATTATAATTATTATTATTATTATTATTATTATTATTATTATTATATGAAGGTGAACGCCGGACCGTCCACCGCTCCGTGCTATCAGCGCAATGACGCGGCTGTCGTTACGCCTCGCTTTCTTATCGCGACATGAAGGTGAACGCCGGACCGTCCACCGCTCCGTGCTATCAGCGCAATGACGCGGCTGTCGTTACGCCTCGCTTTCTTATCGCGACATGAAGGTGAACGCCGGACCTTCCACCGCTCCGTGCTATCAGCGCGATGACGCGGCTGTCGTGACGCCTCGCTTTCTTATCGCGATATGAAGGTGAACGCCGGACCGTCCACCGCTCCATGCTATCAGCGCGATGACGCGGCTGTCGTTACGCCTCGCTTTCTTATCGCGACATGAAGGTGAACGCCGGACCGTCCACCGCTCCGTGCTATCAGCGCAATGACGCGGCTGTCGTTACGCCTCGCTTTCTTATCGCGACATGAAGGTGAACGCCGGACCGTCCACCGCTCCGTGCTATCAGCGCGATGACGCGGCTGTCGTGACGCCTCGCTTTCTTATCGCGATATGAAGGTGAACTCCGGACCGTCCACCGCTCCGTGCTATCAGCGCAATGACGCGGCTGTCGTGACGCCTCGCTTTCTTATCGCGATATGAAGGTGAACGCCGGACCGTCCACCGCTCCGTGCTATCAGCGCGATGACGCGGCTGTCGTGACGCCTCGCTTTCTTATCGCGATATGAAGGTGAACGCCGGACCGTCCACCGCTCCGTGCTATCAGCGCGATGACGCGGCTGTCGTGACGCCTCGCTTTCTTATCGCGATATGAAGGTGAACGCCGGACCGTCCACCGCTCCGTGCTATCAGCGCGATGACGCGGCTGTCGTTACGCCTCGCTTTCTTATCGCGATATGAAGGTGAACGCCGGACCGTCCACCGCTCCGTGCTATCAGCGCGATGACGCGGCTGTCGTGACGCCTCGCTTTCTTATCGCGATATGAAGGTGAACGCCGGACCGTCCACCGCTCCGTGCTATCAGCGCGATGACGCGGCTGTCGTGACGCCTCGCTTTCTTATCGCGATATGAAGGTGAACGCCGGACCGTCCACCGCTCCGTGCTATCAGCGCGATGACGCGGCTGTCGTGACGCCTCGCTTTCTTATCGCGATATGAAGGTGAACGCCGGACCGTCCACCGCTCCGTGCTATCAGCGCAATGACGCGGCTGTCGTTACGCCTCGCTTTCTTATCGCGACATGAAGGTGAACGCCGGACCGTCCACCGCTCCGTGCTATCAGCGCAATGACGCGGCTGTCGTTACGCCTCGCTTTCTTATCGCGACATGAAGGTGAACGCCGGACCGTCCACCGCTCCGTGCTATCAGCGCGATGACGCGGCTGTCGTGACGCCTCGCTTTCTTATCGCGATATGAAGGTGAACGCCGGACCGTCCACCGCTCCGTGCTATCAGCGCGATGACGCGGCTGTCGTTACGCCTCGCTTTCTTATCGCGACATGAAGGTGAACGCCGGACCGTCCACCGCTCCGTGCTATCAGCGCGATGACGCGGCTGTCGTGACGCCTCGCTTTCTTATCGCGATATGAAGGTGAACGCCGGACCGTCCACCGCTCCGTGCTATCAGCGCGATGACGCGGCTGTCGTGACGCCTCGCTTTCTTATCGCGATATGAAGGTGAACGCCGGACCGTCCACCGCTCCGTGCTATCAGCGCGATGACGCGGCTGTCGTTACGCCTCGCTTTCTTATCGCGACATGAAGGTGAACGCCGGACCGTCCACCGCTCCGTGCTATCAGCGCGATGACGCGGCTGTCGTGACGCCTCGCTTTCTTATCGCGATATGAAGGTGAACGCCGGACCGTCCACCGCTCCGTGCTATCAGCGCGATGACGCGGCTGTCGTTACGCCTCGCTTTCTTATCGCGACATGAAGGTGAACGCCGGACCGTCCACCGCTCCGTGCTATCAGCGCGATGACGCGGCTGTCGTGACGCCTCGCTTTCTTATCGCGATATGAAGGTGAACGCCGGACCGTCCACCGCTCCGTGCTATCAGCGCGATGACGCGGCTGTCGTTACGCCTCGCTTTCTTATCGCGACATGAAGGTGAACGCCGGACCGTCCACCGCTCCGTGCTATCAGCGCGATGACGCGGCTGTCGTTACGCCTCGCTTTCTTATCGCGATATGAAGGTGAACGCCGGACCGTCCACCGCTCCGTGCTATCAGCGCAATGACGCGGCTGTCGTGACGCCTCGCTTTCTTATCGCGATATGAAGGTGAACGCCGGACCGTCCACCGCTCCGTGCTATCAGCGCGATGACGCGGCTGTCGTGACGCCTCGCTTTCTTATCGCGATATGAAGGTGAACGCCGGACCGTCCACCGCTCCGTGCTATCAGCGCGATGACGCGGCTGTCGTGACGCCTCGCTTTCTTATCGCGATATGAAGGTGAACGCCGGACCGTCCACCGCTCCGTGCTATCAGCGCGATGACGCGGCTGTCGTGACGCCTCGCTTTCTTATCGCGATATGAAGGTGAACGCCGGACCGTCCACCGCTCCGTGCTATCAGCGCGATGACGCGGCTGTCGTTACGCCTCGCTTTCTTATCGCGATATGAAGGTGAACGCCGGACCGTCCACCGCTCCGTGCTATCAGCGCAATGACGCGGCTGTCGTGACGCCTCGCTTTCTTATCGCGATATGAAGGTGAACGCCGGACCGTCCACCGCTCCGTGCTATCAGCGCGATGACGCGGCTGTCGTGACGCCTCGCTTTCTTATCGCGATATGAAGGTGAACGCCGGACCGTCCACCGCTCCGTGCTATCAGCGCGATGACGCGGCTGTCGTGACGCCTCGCTTTCTTATCGCGATATGAAGGTGAACGCCGGACCGTCCACCGCTCCGTGCTATCAGCGCGATGACGCGGCTGTCGTGACGCCTCGCTTTCTTATCGCGATATGAAGGTGAACGCCGGACCGTCCACCGCTCCGTGCTATCAGCGCGATGACGCGGCTGTCGTTACGCCTCGCTTTCTTATCGCGACATGAAGGTGAACGCCGGACCGTCCACCGCTCCGTGCTATCAGCGCAATGACGCGGCTGTCGTTACGCCTCGCTTTCTTATCGCGATATGAAGGTGAACGCCGGACCGTCCACCGCTCCGTGCTATCAGCGCGATGACGCGGCTGTCGTGACGCCTCGCTTTCTTATCGCGATATGAAGGTGAACGCCGGACCGTCCACCGCTCCGTGCTATCAGCGCGATGACGCGGCTGTCGTGACGCCTCGCTTTCTTATCGCGACATGAAGGTGAACGCCGGACCGTCCACCGCTCCGTGCTATCAGCGCGATGACGCGGCTGTCGTGACGCCTCGCTTTCTTATCGCGATATGAAGGTGAACGCCGGACCGTCCACCGCTCCGTGCTATCAGCGCGATGACGCGGCTGTCGTGACGCCTCGCTTTCTTATCGCGATATGAAGGTGAACGCCGGACCTTCCACCGCTCCGTGCTATCAGCGCGATGACGCGGCTGTCGTTACGCCTCGCTTTCTTATCGCGACATGAAGGTGAACGCCGGACCGTCCACCGCTCCGTGCTATCAGCGCGATGACGCGGCTGCCGTGACGCCTCGCTATCTTATCGCGATATGAAGGTGAACGCCGGACCGTCCACCACTGCGTGCTATCAGCGCGATGACGCGGCTGCCGTGACGCCTCGCTTTAAAAGTTAAAAGTTAACAAAACTTTACTTTTGTTCTCCTTCTGACATTTAAAATAGACTTTTGTTTGTCAGCAGATCAGATACAGCAGATATCACCGTGGCACATAAAACTCGAACGACCGATGAGACTATTGCTATTACAATAAAGCGTCCCACGAGAGTCAAAAGGAGGCTTGTAGGGGTGCACAAGCACATCGAAATGAGATTGGCGCTTCGGGGCTTGTTTACATTATGCGTAAAAACAGGACGATCGGCGACCAGCTGATCGCAGTATAACACCAAGGATACCGATGTTTCGATACATAGAACGCAGGATAAATACATCGATCGTCCCTTGAATGCTTTTGCTGCCATACTTTCCATCCAACCGCTGTTTAGCTCAATTAACCAGAACAACAACCCAAGTGTAGGCAACACCGTTTAATGCGAGGCTTGAATGGTTGCATCATCTAAGGAATGTCAACAAAAATGTTTGTAGCCACAGACTAATAAGTTTATGTTTAGATAAAGTACGCGTCATAGTTTCAACGCGCGAACATTCTTGATACGTACCTTTCTTTGGACCCGCGTACCTTCAGTTCAACTTGATGACAGCTACACCAGCGTGAGAGAGCTCACGTCGAACACTTTGCACCAGGCACGTAGCCAGGATTTTGTTTCGGTGGGGGCCTGCCCATGGCAAAATGCTGTATGAGTGGGAGGGGGAGAGGAGGTCCCAGCAAAATGGAAGATTTCGGGGGGGGGGGGGGGGGGCCGGGCCCCATGGGCCTCCCCTGGGCCTCCCCTATGCGTGCCTGACCTGCACACATATCTAGACTATGGCAAGATTTCTTGCCTTCGACTGGCTTGAACACTTCATTTGTAGCATCACGGTAGGTCTTGCTTGAAGCGATGATCATCTCGCACGCGGCAACAAACAGAGAACGACACGCTTTGTTTAATGGGCCTTTTCCGGGGTTTCCACGGCGCATGCGCAGCAGCAGCAGACAGGAGTCCGCCATTTTTGGTGGCGTGGTGCGTCCGGCTCGGGACTGCTGGAGGCAGCGGTGGCCGCGCGTTTCCAAGTTCTCCGAAATGCCTCAACGCTGTTTCGTTGTTGGCTGCAGCAACGACAGCAAGCGTTCTCGCGGTTTAAGCTTCTTTGGGTTTCCTTCTACCAGCCTGCACGCGACGAAGCGGCAGCTCTGGATTCGAACGATCCAGCGAAACAATGCGGACGGCTCGTAAAGGCTGCTTTCAAAGCACTCCCGCGTTTGCAGTTGCCACTTCAAAGATGGTTCATGTTTTTGTTCCTTTATTTTATATTTTTTGAGGTGTAAATACAAGTCAGCAGATTAGTTAGGTAGGCTGTCGTGTCGCTTATGTGCCACGCAGAGCGAGCGTCTCGGAGTTGGCGTTTCTGGGATGGTGCGTTTCACTGGCACACGTTTTTGCTCACTAATAGTAATAATGTGACGGTCTCGCGTTGCTAGGCAAACTGCCGGTCTCCATTTTTGGTTGTTGTAAACATTGGAATCGCCAACTGTTTCCAAATATTTATAAAGCATTAAGGTAAAGGGGCTATGCTGCACAGTTCGTTGCGACGTGCACACGCAGAACGTGAAATGGGAGCTGCTCCTCACTACCACGACCGCACATGCATGGTCTTGTGGTTAAATAAGAAAGAGGAAACAATCGTCTTGATGTGTTGTCCTCATGTATGTATCGAGTAAAAAAATATTTTTTGAACATTCTCTACAAGCGCGACAATAAAAAATAAATAAAAGTACAGTGTGGCCGATTTTGTATTTTTTTCTCCAGGACATACAGTCCCGCACAGCTGTAGCCTGAAGTGGGCTGACATCAATGACGAGGCTCGCTCAGAAATCGGCGGCTGCACGTATACATCTTAAATATTTATGAAAGATGTACTTTAGTGGTAAATTTGACCTTGTGAAATTTCGAATTGTTGCTTCCTTCCACTAAAAAACGAGAAAAACTAACTCGCCAGGGGCAGCGGCGGATGCTGAACGAGTCCGCCGTTGACCCAGCCAAGTTTGTTGGTCTCCTTTTTTATAGGAATGGAGCTACGCATTGAAATTTCCCCACAAAAGTACACCTTTTTTGAAAATTACATTTGTACGTGCAGGCACAGAGTTTTTTTGGACGATTTTAAAGTAAGCCTTTACAATTATGAGAATACATCTTGTCATTTAAAATTTTCGAGCAGAATATACAAATAACTTCCAATTAAAAAAAATTTTAACCGTAACTTGGTTTCGATTATTTTTTTTTTAAATTTACTGCCGGTATTGCATATAACATAAATCCTAGTTTAATGTAACCGTTTGTACTATCGCATTGGTAGAAGAGAGCTTCATCTATGCCATCAGTCACAACGGGCGCCACGGCGAAGTCAGTCGTCCCGTTCGGACGACGGACTTTGCCGTCGTCCGAACATTCGGGAAAAAAAAATGTAGAAACGGACAAAGTTATCCGTAGTTAACGTATTCATTGAAAACAAATCTGCTCGTCGATCGCGTTGGATAGAGGAAAAACAAACGTTGAGCGCATTTACCGACCGCGTTCAGACAGCCAACACAGCTTGGAGCGGGCAGAACCGGAAGCAAGGCACGCCATCAAAAACGTTTTTCCTGCTTGCCCATAGATGGCGCCCAACATTTGCGGAAAAGGCCCATTCATACGCCACCAGTCTACGGGCGTCGCAATTCTATCCCCCTCTTTTCCGCCATGTTGGATCGATCGGAGCGCCCTCTATATTCGCTGAAACTCCTCAATAAAGTCGAGCGCCTTTTCACTTGCGGATTTTTGGCAGGAAATCGAATTCAAAACCGTTTAGCCAGACAACGATACAATGTTTTCTTGTATCTTTTTGTTTTCGTAATATGAAAACAAAAATTGCGCATCGTTGTGTTTTGTGCGTTCGCTGGTTCATTTTGTCGCGCGGTTCTTGGTTCCATGCGTGAAAGAAACTGCAGAATGTTCTCCGGCATACGCGGCGCAAGTTCCGGTACTCCTCCGGGTCAGTGTCAAGAAGATTCAGTCGAAACTCGTCTAGCACGCCGCGATAATTCTTACACGTCCAATCAGCCTTTCATCGAGCAATACTTTTCTTATGGCTGTGGTGTACGTAAGTGTTATGCACGAGCGCGGAGTGCGTGAAGGCACCTCCAAACGCTTCTTCGTGAGCCCAGAACTTTGTCCCTTCTACGCCGAAGCCTTCTGGGGCAAGGCCATGCACTCTTAGAAAAAGGGTAGCTATAGAGTCCTCCCTAAAGGAAGGAATGGTCTTGTAACCCATGTTCCTTTAGAAAGGGAGAAACTTTCGTTCTGAAGCAGAGGAGCAAAGTTCGCCCGTCGCCTGCATCTCGTCATGGCGGCCCCGAATCGAGCAAATCGAGCTCAATAAAGCTTAACGAGGACGCTACGTATCTTGAACGGGACGAGAGGAGCAGCAAATAAGAGCGTAACATGAGGTTTCTGCGAACTGTGTTTATTTCCGAAGTCAGCTTCCCCTCGCAGGTAAAAAAACTCGTGTTTCAAAAGCAGTTGCTCAGTCTTCCCGTCGTCAGCACTGCGATGTAAAACGGAGACAACCGATACCCAGTTACTTCGCGTACTTTACGTCTTGCCTTTACAATTCCTCGAGTCACAATTCCTTCGTCAACCGCACATCACGGAAGAATGGTAAACCAATTTTCGAAACAATCACAAACATCGCATGCACACCGGCGCGCAGGGCGCATTGAACCATGCCACCCACATCACCCCAGTGCAGATTTTGTCAAGACCCCATCCTTCTTGCCGACCAAAGCCACCTACTCTGGGACTGCCCGGAACTGGAAGAGATTTGTCGAAAACATATACCACCAGACGTCTCCAGCGTGGAGGAATGATCCCATCCTCAGGGCCCTTCCGACAAACGTCGGGCGGTCATGACCACGCTTGTGGATTTCATCCACGATACGGGGCTAACCGCCTATCTATAACCAAATATCGTGTAAGCCAATACTGGCAACTTCCCGCAGAGCGCGGGCGAAAAGTGATCGCAGCGCCCCTGGCGAGCTCAAAGTCTCCGCTAGCAGATGAATTCTCCACAATGCATTGGTTTCGCCTATCTCCGTGCGAGGTGACCAATGAAAAAAAATTGTCACGGGTATTCGCTGCTTTTAATTTAAAAAAATAGGTATCACCTCTTGAGTGAAGGACATTTGCTTCGCTTGGGAAAGATGTTACAGCTTATAGGGTGCAATTTCCGGGCTCTCCTGAAGAAAACACTCTGTAAGAACTTGCGTAAGCCAGGCAAAACACGAATGTACCTTCGCCCTGTGTCTTGAAAAAGGGCAATGTACCATAATTTGAGAACATAGCTACGTTTGAATTTTACTGTTTTTATCGATCAATTCGTTTTGTTGTTGCAATTTTAATTTCTCATGAATGTAATGCTTAATACCGTTTCGTCGAATAAGCGAGCTGGCTAATCCCGATTGTCTCCAGATGAAGAAGCAAAAGGCAATTTCGAACCACGTACTTTACTGCGATGTCAGTATGCTCTGAAAGAAGTCGATAGTGCACATGCAAATCTGACGCTATTACTGAAATTAATAAAAGCGGAGTTACAAAAAAAAATAAAACGTTGGACGGTCGTGTAAGTCCTTCCATTTTTCAGTCTTTCTTTTTATGTTTGAGGCGACGCTGCGCCGCCGTGGTCTTTCTTCCTCCTGCGTTTATGTTTTTGTTTGCTTTTCTTCTTTCTTGTGTTTACTTGACGTTCGAACCATCGCGTACTTTGCTTTGCCTTGTTTGGCTTAGTTTTTACTTTCTTTCCTTCGCTACTTTGATTATTACCACCGGTTCGTCTGCTACGCTCGATATCCGGACATCTGGAGGGCCGTCTGCAACTTTGTAGTTATTTTTTTCCACTGTCGTTTGTGATAACCTCCTATGTTCGCCTTCAATTGAGTTTCTGATGCGAAATCTTCATGTGTGCTTTTTGATAATTAATAAATATATTAAATGTTGTAAGCTCGTTATACATTTCTATTCGGATTTTATTTGAGTACGCGGTCACGTCTGCTATGGGTCATCGTTGGTTGATCAACCGGCCGCCTTCGGGCATACACCAGCGCATACTTGCAGATGGCTGGCATGCCATGTGCTGCTTACCACTGCAAAAACAAGTATTTGTGATGTAGTGGAAAATCCTTCTCCCGCTTCGCGAAGACCGTACAAACGTGAGTAATTAAGTTACTTGAAATTAAACTGCAAGAGCTATTTAAATCTGGCTTCAAAATCGCCACTGGCGCCTCAACATACGATTATGACAACTCCACAGAGATCGCTTAGAACTTTACGGACGCCAGACCAGATGCACTATTGAACACCCAGTCCTATGTAGCCAGGTGGGCAGCCAGTCAGATCTGTCATCATGCTTGCTATCAGAAACATGGAACACCTCGAAAAACAATCTGTTGAAGAACAAGAAATACTCGCATGCGAGAATGACACCACCTTAAGACTTAGCTCGTCACCTAGCCGGCAACAGCAGCCGTGCCTTCGACACACATTTCACTGATATATTTCACCAAACAAGATGTTCAGCTGAAAACGCACTTGAAGCCGCCGATCCACACTCAGAACAAAGACACGGTGTGCAAGGATTGCCTGGGAATGTATACGTCAACGAGTACTTGAATGTACTTTTGCACTGCTTCGCCAAGCGAGTAAACAAACAGCCTGCCAAAGTCACTGGGAAAAACAAAAATGCGAAAGCAAAAAGAAGGTCACACACTGCTAGCACGAAGCCGATTGTAGCGTGCGACTCTTATTTGCCGGGCAGTGTGAGCTGTACTACGTTATTCCTTTGCTTTGTTTTGTTCTTAGTTCCTACCAACGCCGCGAAAGCAATTAAATGAACGTGTAACAAGCAGCAAAAAAAAAAAGTGAAGCTCTTTTTTTTTAAATAGTTTCGTTGTGTTGTTTCCGCTTTGTTTGTTGTGGATTCAACACCAACGGCGAGCACCACCTGCTAATTTTCAATGCTCTTTCCGACGCCCCGTGCGATCGTCGTCGCTGGGTGATTTGTATCTTTGTATCGTCTGCTAACTTCTTCGTTTCACTCACCGTTGTTCGCAACTGTTCCCCATTTCTTTTTATTTTCGTCTGGGATGGGGACCCCATCTTTTCTGCAAAGTTCGGCAAGTGTTTGCACGATCATTTTTCACCATTCGTTTTGTTTTTGTAATGCTGCAGAGGCTGGTGCGCTTGTTCTGGAAATTTTAACATGAATGTTGTTTGCGCACATTTTAATAATCACCTATTCAGGTAAGAAATTGTGACAACGCAGTTTGTAACGGATCAAGAACAACCTCTTACGACGTAGTTCGAGTAGCTAAATGCCTTTTTCCGCTTCCCAGATGCGCTTCAAACGCGTGTAATCCCCTGAGTGGCGTTTGAGAGCGCGAAATAAACTGCTCTGTCTTTGTTTCTGCGCGCGTTGTTATTTCATTGTCGTTGCAGTTGCCATCAGTGGCTTCCGCTTTGCAAGCGGACTGAGCTTAATGGATTGCTTTTGCTGTTGGGGCGACGAAACGTGGCACGCAAAGCACGAGGACGTGGCGGAGCCTACATTTTTCCATTGCGTCGTCTGCTTCCGTAGACTCCGAGTCCGCTAGAGGCGCCACTGTCACTTTCGCCGCCGCTTCCATAGGTTTTCGAATGAATTTCCAGTATTGGCGAAGCTATATCGTATTTGCTATAACTCCCCTCAACCCCCTCCCCTGTCCATAGATCCAGGCTTGTAAGCCACCGATCTCACTCTTACTCTCCCTCCCCAAAAGGCCAATAAACGCTTTCTGAATCTGAATCTGAAACGCATTGAAAGCACCTTTATAGCGGAGCTGTTAAGGGCTAGTTTCCAGGATCGCATCCCCTGCAAAGAAATGTCGACACAAAACTCTGGTTGCCGCCGTCGCTCATAGATGGCGGCAGCTGTCCAGAGTGTTGTGTTTGCCGGTTGTCCGCTTGCCGCCGTCGCTCATAGATCGCGGCAACATTTCTTCGGGGAAGAAGAGCGGGAACGGAATGAGCGGCGAAGTGCGCAGCAGCGCGAATGGTTTCGTAACCGCCGCGAAACCGCTATCGCCTAAAGTTATATACTCTGCGTTGAGCTCTTCAGATTCTCTTGCGAAAGTGAGCAGATCGCTCGCCTGGAAAGCCACCGCCGAGAGCAGAAGCTACAACTCCACTGCTCTTCCTTCTTCACCAAAGTGGAAAGGCTGAAAGTTTTTAAATAAAGAAATAAAAGAAACATCATCAAATAAAAATGTAGGTGTTGCAGAAAATTCATGTGAATTGTTCCAAGTATAACTGTTCCTTGGCTGACAGTGCCTCAGAGGGTGCTCTAATACGTGACGCTCCTTTCGACAAAATAGTTTTTGTTTCATAAAGTTCACGAGCGCTCTTCTTGTGAGAGCGCCTTAGGATTAAGTTATACTGAGAACAATTCACATGCATTTTCTCAACACCTACATTTTAATTTGATTATGTTTATTTTATTTATTTATTTACTTTAATAAATGCTTCCAGTGCTATTATTTTCCTTTCCTTTTTCTTTTTCCTTCTCGATGGTCCTTTTTTATCAGTCATGAATCCCTTACTTCCTTTTTTGTCCTTTTCTGAATCTTTGGTGTTCTCCGGGCGGCTCCCGGGCAGTCTTGTACACGTTACTAAAAAAAGTAATCGATTACAATTACTATTACTCTTGGCTAAAAAGTATTCGATTAGATTACTTGATTACTCGACGGCAAAAGTAATTGGACATTACTTAAAGAAGTAATCGTTACTTTTCCGATTACTTTATTGTGTGAAGACACATCTTTAGCGCTCATAACAATGAACTACTTCCAACCTATATTTCACATTTGCACAAGTATTGAAGAAGAAAACTGGTTCCCTCTTCGTGGTCGTTGCACCTTCACAATACGGACACAAGCATAGAATTCGTTTGAAGAAGTTTAATGATTTGGGCGTTCGCCAGTGTGTGTGTGTGTGTGGGGGGGGGGGGGGGGGGTTCTAGATTCTGTTAAGCTTGAGCAAGGGTTGTCGCTCAAAGTTTGCGTCACTCATTTTATTATTCACATGTGGATGAGCTCGCATGTTATACAAAAGAGCAGCAGCTCCAGGATTTGAAACGTATCATGTGTAGTATCCATTAGCGGAAGAGATCGCCCCGACCACTTCTCAACTCGAAACATTGCTTGTCACAAAGACCACGTAGGGGAAATGGGGAAATATTTCAAATGGCTTTGTTATATTTTGCATCCGCTTTAGGCATTCTTCGGTTCTGGTTCTCCTACGGGCTGCGAGTAGGTACCCTAAGCAGGATTTTTTTTTATTTCTGTGTGTGTGTGCGTGAGGGGGCTAGTTTGAACGAAGGACTTACAAAGCTACATTCTGCTCCCTCAAACTTCGCCCTGAATGGCCTTTGTCACGCACTGTGGCTTCCCTGTGGCTTCCTACTCCCAATCCCAGCTCGAAAAAAAAAAAAAAGACGGACATTCCACAAAACTGTACATAGAAAGGGATTGACCTCGTTTCCTAAGCTCCGCAAAAATCTTTTTTGTTTCCGTTCGAAAAAAAAAAGCAAATTTTATTTTTGTCATTTCAGAAAAAACCGGCGTGTGCCGGGGGGGGGGGGGGGGGGGTCCCGTGGAAAAATAGTAACGGTTACAAGTAATTTTATTACTTCAAAAAGTAATCAGATTACTCTTGTGATTACTGCCTAATAAAAGTAATCAACTGATTACAAAATTACTCCAAAAGTAATCGATTACAAGTAATTTGATTACTTGTAATGCGTACGGTACAAGTCTGCTCCCGGGAGAACATTTCTCCGCTCGACTCGATCGCCTCCGGAAGCTTCGGGTAACGTTACCCGGCTCAGGTGCTATGTCGTCAGCAGACCTTGCCGCACGCTTACATTGGCTCCGCGTAATATCCATTGCATAACGTTGGATTATATCCTAGCAATCGCAACATCCACAGCGGACACTACACTCTCGTCCGGCTGCCGTGTTGCTTCGCGGTCACGCCACTTCACGCCACCGCGAGGTAACCCTCGCCACGATGGTACAAAAGAAAGCGGCGCAGGACGACACAGGGAGACGAGACGGAGACGAGACGACTTGGGACCAGTGGCCTGGACAGACGCCGACACCGCGTCTTCATCATTATTCTAAATTCGGCCATATCTTCTGAGACACCAGACGCCCACTGAGGCAGACTAACTTCCGGCTGTATAAACAAGCACACAACAATTTGTTTTTGATTTGTGCCCTTCTTCTCTTCCTAATCATTCGCGCTTTTTCACGTCATATCCGACTGGCGCGTTTAGCGTCCAATGCTACTCATACATCAAAAGTGGTTTTGAAGTGGCAAGAAATGACGTCACAGAAGCCGGAGTGTCATGCTGCTGCAGGTCGCGATCCTGGCGGTTGGTCATGGAAATGCTGGCGGAAAGCACAAGAGAACGCCAGTGTCGCTGTCGTTACGGTGTCCCAACTTCTGGCTGCCGAAGCTTCCGTGGACTGACACATCTGAGAGTGACCTGCAACATAACAGGCATCTGCCACATTAACCACCGTTGCTGTGACACCGCCAGGATCGCGGCCGGCGGCAGCATGACGCTTCTATGACGTCATCAGGCGGATGTCGAGGGGCCATTTTTTTGGACGCGGTAAACACACCAGTCGGAGACGCGCTCCGGCAACCTTGACGGTGTGGAAGGCACGGCGCCAAATCACTGCCCAATCCAGAAGCTCCCCGTTGGCGATACGCAGCTACATCCCCCCCCCCCCCCCCAACTCCTGTGTTATCGAGTTGGAGAGCCTCTCCCGGGCGCTCGTTGACCGGCGCCCCAATCCGGCGGACTCCCTCCGTCGGACCCCCGCCGCTCGCACCGGAGTTCCTCCTCCGCACGCTCGGTGATCGTGCCGTGCTCCGGTGCAGAAACACTCGAGTGGGACCCTACTACACGACGTGATCGCCCCCGGCGGCTGCCTTGGTTGCCGGACACCGCGCCGTGCCAGCCACCAGCGCTGCACCCCCCATCAACCACCCTCCCACTTCCCGGCTACCCATCATTGGACCAACAAAAGTATTTAATTCTAACGCACCTCAGCCGACCTGACCCACCTACCCCCTTGCACCTCTCCTCCTAACCCCCCCCCCCCCCCTTCTCACCCCTAACTTTTCTTCACCAAACCCCAACCCCCCGAGAGCCAGTGACAAACGCGCCTGGTGCACATCCACTATTGGCCCTCTCTTTCAACCCCCCCCCCTATCTTATTCACAACGCTTACACACATACACACACTCGGCTCATTGTTTCGCCATGAGATCTTCGAGCCGTCGATTCCTTTGCTGCAGGCAAGGCAGCCCGGGAGATGTTCATGAGCGTGGTGGCCGCAGAGAACCCGTCGGTGACCGTCTGCAGTTACGATCCTGGATATGTGGATACAGCTATGTTCAAAGAAGTCTCCGGCTCCCGCTATGAAGGTATGAAGTTAAGTTGTTCCGAACGCGCCTATGACTCTTGTTTTCAGAATCGCAGATTGTCCGTTGTGCACAGGAAGGGAAACGAACTGGGTGTTTCCGAGCATTGTCCCGGCGTAAAAAAAAAAAATATGCATAAATAAACAAATGTACAAAGTACATTGAAACGTTTCACTAAAATGTCTTTAGTCGGTACATTTGTCATACTTAAATTTTATGAGCGCAAATTTCGGAAAAACAAAAAACGGAAAGAGGCTGGTTGGCGCTGTTACTCGCAAATGACACAACATAAATGCAAAAACGTGAAAGCTTCTTTAAGATGAATGCCTCAAAGCAGATCTATCAGGTCGGAGCTTGTGCGGTACCATAAGATGATTGGGTGTGCGTCGCTACGACGCCCCCCCCCCCCCCCGGTATAGAGGCTGTGTGCTTGTGTGCTACACACCGCCAGATAGTGATAAAGGATTTGTTACCAAGCTGTATAAGTGTCTTTCTGAAATCACAACTAAATACCCCAACGCTTTTGTTACTCTCTTTGGCGATTTCAATTACCCGAACATTGACTGGTCTGCCCTCTCTTCTCGTTGCGCATTTTTCTCAAGAATTTATAGACTTTTATTTAGATATCAACTTTTCAAATGTTATCACTCAGCCTACTAGGATTACTAATCACTGCAGCAATATACTCGACTTATGCTTAAGCCAAGATCCCTCACTCTTCAGTAACATCACGTACACACCCGGCATTAGTGTCATCTCGTGATCGATTTAACTCTCTCTCTCTGCTCCTCGTAGACCACAATACTACAAATTTATTCGCAATTACGCGAAAGCTGATTACGCATCTATCAACTCGAAGCTCGAAGATTTTTATCATACTTTCTCAGTTAACTTTTGGGAAAGAACGGTTAGTGAAAACTGGACTCTCTTTAAAGATAAAATGATCTACCTAATCCAACGTTTTATTCCACTGACACGTATTATATCTGATAACACTAACCCTTGGTACAATAAAACAATTCATAGTCAATCCAGTAGGAAAAAAAACTCTGTAAGCGGACTAAGGCTGTCAACACTACAGTTTCTCGGAACGCCTACCACGAATGCGCTAGAGCTTATAAATCCGCCATGAATCATGTCAAAACCAAATTCTGTAGTATCGACCTCCCCAACATACTAACCACCAAACCAGAGAAGTTTTGGAAAATAATCAATCCGGCACTATCACTTCAACTGCAATTTGTAGATGACGATGGACTTCCGCTTTCAGATATACACGGCGCTCTTGCTATTGACAATTTTTTCTGCTTCATCTTTACTAACGAGGACTTGCTAAATATTCCCGACTCGTGCCAATCCATTCACCCTCTTATGAATCTGAAGATGTCCTCCAGCTCTCAAGATGACCAAATTAACTCTAAGGTATTAATAACACTAAACACATTTCTTCCACTTTCCTCTGCGACATATTCCTCTCAATCTTCTAAACTCTCTGAAGTTCCATCCGATTGGAAAATTTAGTAACGTCATACCCGTTCATGAAATAGGCGATCGCCAGCTAATCAGCAACTATCGTCCCATCTCGCTCACCAGCGTTTCATGCAAACTCTTGGAGCATATTGTCTATTCCAGCGTAATAAACTTTCTAGACTCTCATAACCTCCTTTTCAAGCACCAGCCCGGACTTCGCAAGTCATACTGATGCGAAACTCGGCTAACAGCATTTCTAACCGACGTTTACTCAAATTTCGATTCCAATGTTCAAACTGACGCCATCTTCATTGACTTCTCCAAAGCATTCGACAAGGTCCCTCATCAACGCCTTTTAATGAAACTAAGAGATATTAATCTTCACCCCTCTGTAGTCAATTCGATTTCTGAATTCCTCACTAATCGCACTCAGTACACTTCTATTAACAATGTAAAATCTACCACTAGCACAGTAACGTCTGGCGTCCCTCAGGGAACCGTTCTTGGCCCCCTTCTTTTTTAATCTACATTAATGATCTCCACCATGGCATCACTTCTGAAGTACGTTTGTTCGCCGATGACTGTGTCATCTGTAGACCGATTCATTCACGCCACGATCAACTAATCTTGCAGAACGATCACCAACTTATAATTCAGTGGTGTCATAAATGGCAGATGGCTTTAAACTATAATAAATGTAAATCGCTATCTTTTTCCCGCAGTTCACATGTTCTATCCTCCTCTTACCACCTTTCTAGCATCCAAGTAACCGCTTGTTCATCGTATCAAATACCTAGGAATTCATCTGACATCTGACCTGTCCTGGACCACTCACATAACATCTGTCATCGCCGATGCTAACCGCACTCTCGGATTTCTTCGCCGTAACCTCAGACAAGCTACATCCCCAGTAAAACAACTAGCTTATACTCCCTTGGTATGAACTAAACTAGAATTCGCTTCGTCCATATGGTCACCGTGGCAGGCCTACCTAACTAACAACCTGGAATCCGTTCAAAGCAGAGCCCTCCGTTTTGTATATTCCGACTCTTCCCCTACGCAAGCATATCAGAATTTCGCCAATCACCTAATCTTGACACTCTTTCTCACCGCCGCAGGGTGTCTCGTCTCTCTCTTCTTCATCGGATATTTCATGACATCAGTCATCTCAGACAAAATTTGCTATCGCCTCCTTACCCCATTTTCTCTCGTCCTCGACCATTCTTGTAAACTCCGTCCGATTTCATCGTCAACCGTCACTCACCAAATGTCTATAGTACTTTACCATTGGCCATTGATGACTGGAACTCACCGCCTGACGTAATTGTTTCCTTATCTGACACTAAGAAATTTTCTGCAGCCATTAGCTTATTTTTTCTAATCTATAACTAGATTGCAGCGTGTTTTTGTTGATAAATATTTGTGTTGTTTGTTTGTTTTTGAAGCGCTCACCCCTTGTATAATGCCCCTGGGCCTTCAAGGAATAATAAATTATGATGATGATTATGATGATATGTGAGTATAACAGCGACAACCCAACGGTTTTTCCCTTTTTTCCCTTTCTGCCTACAAAAAAAAATCTAAACAAAAAACTGGTTTTTCAGGCTTAAAGTTTTCTTCTGAAATCTTCGCTCAGAAAATTGGAGTATAATAAATGCACCACCTAAAAGACAGCGATGTGAAAAGTAGCAATGCACCCCGTTTATTAGTTTATTTATAGAATAATTTCTTTTACGACTGGGTAGCGCCCACTAAAGCCCTGCAGACATACAAACCATTGTCCCAGAGCGGTGAAGCAAGAATGTGTTTGAGCAGCCGTAATTCCGCGAGAAAACCGCCATGAAGGACTTTCACAAAAGACCGTCACGCCAATTTCCCCGCAGAAAGTTAGCGACGAAATTAATATCACGTAACATCGATTTCTCCGCTAAATTTAGCCGGGAAACAGAAGTCACACGACCGTCACGGGGCCTCGTCATGTGACGTCTATTTACTCGCTAAATTTAGCGCGAAAGCGATGTCGCGTGACGTCAATTTTCCCGCTCCACGCCGTGGGACATTGAGCCACGTGACGTCCATTTCCCCGCCAAATTTAGCGGAGGAAGTCGACGTGACGTGACCAATCCACGTAACCTCGAGTCACGTGACTTCAATTTCTTCGAAGTGAACACATTCTGTGCTTCCCTGGTCTTCGTTAATGTCACTGGACCCTCGGAAAATATAGCGCCAAGCTCCTCGTATATGGTCAGCATTTTTTGGTTCCTTGAATGAGCAGTTTCTCCTCGACCTCTCTCCATGCGTGCATGCGACGCTAATGAAGAGTCGTCGGAAAGCGTTCACCTGCAGCATATGACCGCTCACGGCTTACCGGAACTGGAAGTGCGTTTCGTAAAACCGCGCCCTCCTTTACAAGAAAACAAAAACGTCCGTCCGGCCCAGTTTCGGTTCGTGCGCACAAAATCGAGACATACAGTTTCAGCTCACCCAAGACCTTACGTAGGTAAGAGCGCCAAAAATGCATCGTCACGGCGCTTGTCGTCTTTGTGCGAATTCGCTATCTTTGTCTTTGTAGGCTTTGGCTAGGTGGCGCAAGCTACCGCCCGTTGCAAAGGGTGTGCGGAGCGCAAGTGGCAGACGAACGTTCGCTCCGCATAGCCATTAACATCCATTCATCCATTCACGCACAGTAAATGCAGTATGATCCTGCGCATTTTTATCTTTTTAAGAGCACGATTAGTTTAGCCGGCGATGGCAAGCGCACAAAGAAGACGAGACCAGTGACGATGTACTTTTGGCAGCGTTTGGTTGGCTCCATTTGGTCGTACCGTGGGCTCCGGTCAGAACTAGAGTGAAACGGAGGTACAATAAATAGGCCAGCGAATTAAAAGTCATCGGTTACTAATGATTATACATTTAGCTCTTTTTTTCTTTTTTCTATAGATGAAATCAAGACTGGCAATGTCATCAGCCCGGAGGTGACAGCCGGCCGACTCATCCGCATTCTCGAACACGGAAACTTCAAGTCAGGGGAACATGTCACACACTCGGACGCTCCCTAACGTTGGATCGAGTTCGAGCAGGTTGAACCGCGCGCGGTGTTGGCCAACAGATGGGGCCAAGTCGCACTCGGTCACTGATTTGTTCTATCAATTAAAGACAATATTGAATTGAGGTCGTGCGTGACGTCACTCTACATCAGCTTCTTCTTCAGATGTTGGTAATCAACATCCGAGGAAGAAGCGGAGGGAAAGTGACGTCGCGGAAAACCTCGTTTCAATATTGTCTCATCTTTCCTTCTCTTTATACGAATGATGTGTCAAGAAAATAAAGAGTTCATTGCATAGGCTGTCTCGTAACTTTTGGAGATCCAGCGTAACCGCCCGCATGTTGTTGACATCACGTTCGTTCATTCTTTCTTCGCTGGTGCACAGCGGCAGCTAAATGTGGAGGATGGAAAAAATTGCTAGGCAATTGTTATTCACACGTGAAACGTTCTGACAACACAAACATTTAACTACTTCAGCGATACTCTGAGTTTCACGTATGCAGGGCCGATAAACATGGCGATCTTCCAGAGCCTTCCATGCTCCAATCTCCTCTCCTTCAGTGCGCACGGGTGGTCGAGCTCCTCCTCGCCCACCTCCTTCCTTTTCGCCTGCCCCTCTGGTCACGTGACCTCCCCCGTTAACCAATCAGCGTCGAGCTTCGCGGTCACGCTTATCAGACTTCACGAAATGCGGAGCAACTAGAGTCAATTAATGTGTGCACCTTGAAAGATCTGCGAAACATTGGCACATCTGCCTTTCCAGTGTCATATATCACTGATGTTTGAAAGATACAGCGCGTGACCGTCTGCGCAATGGCGAAGATAATAATTAAGACTGCAATTAGGGATAAGAAAATAATTAAGACTAAGAGTTGGGCTAGTTGGTTCTAAATTCTTGATAAGGATTTCCGTCGAAAAACACGAGGAGTAACAGTGTTAGACAACACAAAATGAGGCGTGAACGCCTCGTCCTGACCCCTGTGTAGCCTCTCATATTTGTCTGTGTTTTTCGGCGTAAAACATCAGCATATATAATATTTATGTATTTTTGGTAAGCGAGCTGGCGCGTATTAATCACGATGTTTAAACCATGAGAGTGAGATGGAATTTGAAGATAAATTAGAAGGGAAAGAAGAAAGGTGACAGACAGCGTCTCAAACTTAGCCAACAAAAATCTATCTCATACAACGCTTTTATATATATTTCCCAAATTCGTCCACAACGTTAAAAAAATGTTTGAATAATCCATTTATACAGTAAGCATACTTAGTCACAAGTTGACCCGCCTTCTAAGCGAGTTCGTTCGAAACAACTGAGGCACTGGAGTACGTCCTGGAGGCAACCCGACCAAAAGTGGTGAACAAAACTAAGCCATTTGAAACACATACACAGAGAAAGGGAAGACAATTACACTTTAGAACGCTGTGTCCTCCGCACCCGGACGTTGCAACTCACACACGTTAAAAACAACTGTATTTTTAGTTTAAAGATGCATAGCGTGGTTAGTGGTTGGCGTTTGGTTGTATTGTGCGCAACGAGACTGGCAAACAACACAACCAACCAACCAACTACGCACATATGTGTCTTGGTTACGCACTGAGTGCGCCAGCTGGTCACGCGCTGACCCACTCAGTGCAACAAAGGATGTCTTCCCCCCGAGACAGAGAAAGTTTCGGCTTTCTTGCAATGCGCAGTTCATTTACGTGGGCCAAAACACACAGTTCTTTTTCTCACGAAAACCCCGTATAGTACATATCATATGTCCACACTTCCTGCAGCTATCCGTCATAATAAATCTTGAACACAAGCATCTTAAAACGCCGCTTAAATTCCCAAATTTATTTTCGGTTATCTCAACCAAATTATAATGTCTCGTAAGCAAAAAAAAAAAAAAATACTACGAGGCAAAAATGTTTTACCACGACAACTCACATTTTAAAATACCCCCAAACAGCTACACCCTCTGCGTTTCGAAGAAGCACATGGGAAGAAGAAAAATCTTAGTGGATTCGCAAGTTACATTCCCGTGACATTTATTTTGACGAGTATAAAATGCAGTTTTTAGTTTTCTTACGAATGCACTACGCCTCTTCTTTCGATATAACAAATCCAGAGCCCTGCGGTGGCAGACACAAGCACCCGCTCTCTCCTTTCCTTTCACTTTTTTTTAAACAAGACTACTTAATTTCAACGCTTGAAGCAGTCTATTGTGAGTGTCCGCAAAATCTTCGGACTCTACTGATCAATTTTTTTTTCGGCGAAAGCAAACTTTTCTTTTTTTTTTTTAAAATATACAAAGGTCGTTCAAGCTTGACAGGAACTTCTATTCCTAGCTGAAAATAAAAAAAATCCGACAGGCACGAAACTATGTCATCTTTTCAAAATATTCCCAGGCCCCTACCACAGTTTCGGTATACCTTTCACGTCTTTTCGCGTGGAAAGAACTGGGCCTGCATAGCTGCAGTTGGATGAACGTGTCCGTGCGGTCGTGTTGACGCCATTCGTGCCCTATTGTTCTTGCCATCGTTTGTTCCCCGTACTCTCCTTGTAATGTTCTCACAATTTCGAGCTGGTTGAACTTCTTTCTTCATCAGAAATCTAATTATGCACCGTTACACCGCAGCAACAAACCCATCCTCGACGCCATGACAGCTGCAACTGCTGCGCATGCATCAAAAGCGCCGATCTGAGCGTTGATGTATTCAAGAATTGATTACGTTGACGTCCTCCGAAAGTTCGTTTCCTGCACTTCTTCAATGATTTATTAGAGACAAAATTGCCGGTCAACCTTGATGGACCATTGTATTATGGAGCACACGGCCTAGATAATGTAAGGAAGTACTTCAAGTACATTTTACATTAAAGTACTAT
>JAZHYW010004700.1:0-136719 GCA_037355805.1 Ixodes ricinus
GAATCTTTTGGAACAGGGACAATTTACGTCAATGAGGCCATTTGTTCCAAGTAGTCAATCAGGGAATGCTGCTAGAAATCCGTCCTTTATATTAACGAATAAGCCGCACTTCTGCACATTGCAGTTTTCCTGTTCCACGTACAGTTGTAAAGCAGCATCCTCATTGATTCTACCATATTCTGTTGCGGGTGAAGAAAGGTCTTTGGGTACACGATACTTGAAACAAGTCTGGCACTGTACGTTGTGGTTCGACACCCACTAATATCGTCGTCCTTATAGAGCCTGATAATTTAATCATTACTTCGTCACCTCATATTGCTCTTCATCAACAGTAAGTACAATAGGCTACCGCCATATTACAATTCAAGAATTGAAAAATTGAGTCGTTCAGTCCTTCAATATGTTTATTAATTATATAATGTTATTACGTTACATTACCTCGAGACGATCGACGTCCATCGTCGATCTTCAAATACTTATATAAGGGGGGGGGGGGGCGATCGGTGGCCGAGTGCATGTCTAGCGCACACCAGCTCGGAACACGTGGAGCGAAAGCTCGCGCTGCAGAACCCACCCCGCCCCTGCCCGTTTCGATGTGGAAGAGCATCATACCGGCGTATGGTCGTGTATCACTACTGCGTGGTGCACGTTAAAGACCCCAGGTTTGCGGTTGTACCGCACTGGCTAAATTGCTCATGTACACCTGAGACACCAGACGCCCACTAAGGCAGACTAACTTCCGGCTGTATAAACATACACACAACAATTTGCAATTAGACGCACAATCACAAAGAACACAGCGTGTCACCTCTTTTTTTTTACCGTCTTTTTTTAACCAGCGCAAGCTCGCGCGTTCTCTCTTTTGAGACGGTTAGAACTAACGTTGATTAGAAACAGTCGCACATAAAACCCGCGTTTCTCCTACCCGGCCGCTTCCTCCTCTCATTATGTGTAGGTGGTTAAAACTAAATAAGCTATAATAATGGTGTATTATTCATATTTAGTTTCAGTTTCAGTCAGGGAAAGGAGGTTCGCGGGAAGTAGGGCCAATAAATGAGCTGCGCTTAGAGTATCGGCACTCTCTTTTTCGACAGTGTTGTGGACGCCGCCATTTTGGTGCTTGTGCAGAGCCAACGGTAGAGCAGGCGCAACTGCCGATCGTCATGATTCAAAATTGCGACTTCCTCAGCATTAGATTCGGTGTTAGGAAGCTCATGTAATATTGCTTTGCTTTGTCGCAAACTGTTTAATGTGGAGGACGGAAAAGCGTTTCTTGTGATTTCAGATACAGCTTCAAATAACTGGACACCATGATTTTAAGCCACAATATGGCCAAGTGTCGCTACTCTGAAGCGTAGCTTATTTAATGACACTATTCATGCCCTTGTTCAAGAAGCTTGTAATACCTGGAGGGTCCATGACGTGAGCCCTGTGGATTCCACAAGCCACTACCTTTTGACACCTGCCTCTTCCTCATTGTTCCCGCTAGTGCCAGTAAATTAGCTATGCTTCAGAGTAACGACACTTGGCCATATTGTGGCTTACAATCATGGTTGCCAGTTATCCGAAGCTTTATCTAAAATCACAGGAAACGCTTTTCCGTCCTCCACGAATGTTTAAACAACCCGCGACAGAGCCTAGCAATATTGTATCAGCTTCCTAGCACCGCATCTAATGCAGAGGATGTTGCACTTTTGGATCATGACGATCGGCAGTTGTGTTTGCTCTGCGCAAGACCCAAAATGGCGGCGCCCAAAACAATTTTGGGGAACGGAGTGCCGATACTTTAAACGCAGCTCATTTAGTGACTCTAGGCATGAAGTGAACTCGGGTGTATTCTTTCCCTCTTCGTCTTTATCGTTTATTGATTTCAATTATATCGAATAATGAACACTTTATATCACGCTACGCTTGTGTAATTATTTCTCTTAGATTTATTAACCTGACCCAGTACTTAAACCGTTCATTTATCGATAGTAAATCTTCAAATATATTTTCTAAATGTGAAGGTGAAACGACACGGAGATTGATGATGATACAGACGCCAACGCCGCCCTCGAAAATTGTTTGAACTTGGAAATCAGCAGTTTTGTCTGCCATCCGCCAGGTAGCACAACAAAACACCCAAACAGTTTTTAATTGTTTTTAAAATTAGCTAAGCTCTACAACTATCAAGAAACCAAAGCAAGATCATTGGGAAAATCTAATACATCGCAATGTATATCTATTCCATAGAATAAATGTTATTAGATGCCAATAAATCTGTTTGATGTCCAAAAAAGATGTGCGTCAAAAACAGGTAAGTTTGAAGGGCTCCCGGAGCGTTATGACTTTGAAAATAAAAAAAGCCACCGTCCACCTCTTGGGCAACTATTGTAGTTCTAAATGTTCTAAACGATTTTACCATGGTTTAATTATTTACTCAGCGGCATTTGAATTACGATGACTCGAAGCACAAAAAAGTGCTACGTTTGATATAGAATATCTAAACAAAAAAATATTACACAACATTAATTTTTTTTCTGCATATTACCAAATATAATCACTACATCTGTAGCTAATTTCATTGCCCTAGCGCTTGCCATTAAAAGTATATTTGTGCTGAAAAATGTCAATTTTAGGGCAATATTTGGAGAGCTGTAAAAAACAAAGTAGTGCAAATACCAAAAAAGTATACCGTTACATTCTGCTCCGACATCATCTTAACAAAACTGCTCTATTGGAACCGTGTTATCTTTAATGAATCGTTCGTAAAACATGAACCAGCGGAGCAAGTGAGGGTCCGCGCCATCATATTCACAACGCTACAAATGCGCATGAACAGTATAAACCAATACATACATAATATCAAATGAAAGAGGATTGCATTGCCTTTCGAATGACATCAATCCCACAAAACAGTGCTTAAAAGGAGATGAGTAATGACCTACCAAAAAGTACCTAAACTGCCACATTCAGTGGGACCGTGGCCTTAACGTAGTTAAGGCTGCGGTCCCACGGCGGCCATCTTGAACAAGGCGTTAGTTCAACCAATAGATGGCGACACGCACCCGTGGGGTGGCCGAAACATTGGTTCACGGTGGGATGGCTCGAGCACCATCACGTTCCCCTCGTGGCCTTGCTCGCGCCGCTGCCAGCTGTGCTCAGCTGGCTCAATAGCGTGGCCCAGCAAACGAATGTATGCGAGAATTTCAGGCTTTGTATAAATTGTTCTCTGATATAGGGAGATGCGGTTCAGCGGTTGTCACGGGCTTTCGCAATAAATCTTACCAAGAAGGAATCAATTGTTGATTGACGTGTCAATACTCTTTCAATGAAAACTTCTGCAGGGATGCACGCTCAGTAGACTCAATCTTCCAAGACATCAGTGGAAGCGGACGTCAAGTAAACTGCTTCGCAATTTACGGTACTTACCTCACCATTATAATGACGACCGAAAAGTGACATAACGAAATATTGTGTTTCATGGGATCCGGAAGATTTTGTAAAGGTTGTTACATTATAGTTCCCAGAAAACAAACGCCGTTGCAATATTTTCGAAAGTACCGATATAATGTTGTAAGTACAGCTTCGGAGGAGTATGATGAAAACCATCAGAATAAATAGGAAGACGTTTATTTGCAATGAACACGCTATGAATGAACGGCGTTTAGCGACGGCAAGTTATGAGCGTATGGGAATTTATAAGTTCACGTGATTGCTAACTATGGACATGCGGACAATGACGACCTGTTTTGTCGGGAGATGGAGTAGCGGTGATGACCTGATATCGGACGAATCGTGGCAGACGAACAAGCAAGTTTCTTCTCAGCGAATGGTAAGCGTCCAGGGTCAAGCACAGCACGTGGCTACCGACGTTGTCGACGTTTCGAACACTTACCACTTTCGACAAAAGTGCTGGCACATCAGCTAACTTTGTGGAAAGAGTCGAAGGCTTCCTCGAGTCCAGCGCCATCATGAACTGTAACTGAAAACGATCCACTCTTCACTCTGTGGGTGGCGAAACGTATCCGCATCTGCGGAGTCATGGTCGATGCGTACTCTAAGTGGTTGGAAGTTTACACGATGCCTGCCACGACGTAAAAACGCGTCATAGACGTTCTACGCTCTCTTTTCCCTACTTTTGCCCTATCAAAAATACTTTTCTCTGATAACGCGCCAAATCTTGCTTCAAATAAAATAAACAAGCCCCCCCCCCCCCCAAAAAAAAAAATGGCATCAGGCATCACATTAGTGCACCATACCATCCTGCAACTAACGGGCAAGCAGAACAGTGGGTGTGCGAAACGAAAAAAGCCCTCTTAATTGAAGCTTACGGAAGAAGCAGTTCAGTGAAGAATCGCCAGGTTCTTGTTCCAGCAGCACGCGACGGTTTCATTTTACACGGTAAAAACACCCGCCGAAACAATATGTTCGGCGGACGAAGAGCCACACCGCTCGATCTCATATGATACTATGGCCATGAATGAAGATCGAGAGACTCCCAGATCGGGAGTAATGGCAGATTATTCGGTCGGACAACTTGTGTACGTGAGGAATTTCAGCGGAAGTCGGGCCTTCCATGTAAAACTTGAGTGAAAAAGGCTCTATGTTGGTTGACAAGAAGGTGTCATCCCTCTGAAGACGTTGGATATCAATGCCCTTGAGTGTAAATATAACGAAATCACAAAACTCTCTTTGTGTATTGTGTAACTGCCCTTGTATTTGGTAGTAGAGGCTATGGTGGTGATTTGGACCTTTCACACCAGGCTCCTATTTCTTATTTTTCGCCTCATACTCCTTTGCGGTTTCAGTAGTCTTCAAGAATCTTTTGGAACGGGGACAATTTACGTCAATGAGGCCATTTGTTCCAAGTAGTCAATCAGGGAATGCTGCTAGAAATCCGTCCTTTATATTAACGAATAAGCCGCACTTCTGCACATTGCAGTTTTCCTGTTCCACGTACAGTTGTAAAGCAGCATCCTCATTGATTCTACCATATTCTGTTGCGGGTGAAGAAAGGTCTTTGGGTACACGATACTTGAAACAAGTCTGGCACTGTACGTTGTGGTTCGACACCCACTAATATCGTCGTCCTTATAGAGCCTGATAATTTAATCATTACTTCGTCACCTCATATTGCTCTTCATCAACAGTAAGTACAATAGGCTACCGCCATATTACAATTCAAGAATTGAAAAATTGAGTCGTTCAGTCCTTCAATATGTTTATTAATTATATAATGTTATTACGTTACATTACCTCGAGACGATCGACGTCCATCGTCGATCTTCAAATACTTATATAAGGGGGGGGGGGGCGATCGGTGGCCGAGTGCATGTCTAGCGCACACCAGCTCGGAACACGTGGAGCGAAAGCTCGCGCTGCAGAACCCACCCCGCCCCTGCCCGTTTCGATGTGGAAGAGCATCATACCGGCGTATGGTCGTGTATCACTACTGCGTGGTGCACGTTAAAGACCCCAGGTTTGCGGTTGTACCGCACTGGCTAAATTGCTCATGTACACCTGAGACACCAGACGCCCACTAAGGCAGACTAACTTCCGGCTGTATAAACATACACACAACAATTTGCAATTAGACGCACAATCACAAAGAACACAGCGTGTCACCTCTTTTTTTTTACCGTCTTTTTTTTAACCAGCGCAAGCTCGCGCGTTCTCTCTTTTGAGACGGTTAGAACTAACGTTGATTAGAAACAGTCGCACATAAAACCCGCGTTTCTCCTACCCGGCCGCTTCCTCCTCTCATTATGTGTAGGTGGTTAAAACTAAATAAGCTATAATAATGGTGTATTATTCATATTTAGTTTCAGTTTCAGTCAGGGGAAAGGAGGTTCGCGGGAAGTAGGGCCAATAAATGAGCTGCGCTTAGAGTATCGGCACTCTCTTTTTCGACAGTGTTGTGGACGCCGCCATTTTGGTGCTTGTGCAGAGCCAACGGTAGAGCAGGCGCAACTGCCGATCGTCATGATTCAAAATTGCGACTTCCTCAGCATTAGATTCGGTGTTAGGAAGCTCATGTAATATTGCTTTGCTTTGTCGCAAACTGTTTAATGTGGAGGACGGAAAAGCGTTTCTTGTGATTTCAGATACAGCTTCAAATAACTGGACACCATGATTTTAAGCCACAATATGGCCAAGTGTCGCTACTCTGAAGCGTAGCTTATTTAATGACACTATTCATGCCCTTGTTCAAGAAGCTTGTAATACCTGGAGGGTCCATGACGTGAGCCCTGTGGATTCCACAAGCCACTACCTTTTGACACCTGCCTCTTCCTCATTGTTCCCGCTAGTGCCAGTAAATTAGCTATGCTTCAGAGTAACGACACTTGGCCATATTGTGGCTTACAATCATGGTTGCCAGTTATCCGAAGCTTTATCTAAAATCACAGGAAACGCTTTTCCGTCCTCCACGAATGTTTAAACAACCCGCGACAGAGCCTAGCAATATTGTATCAGCTTCCTAGCACCGCATCTAATGCAGAGGATGTTGCACTTTTGGATCATGACGATCGGCAGTTGTGTTTGCTCTGCGCAAGACCCAAAATGGCGGCGCCCAAAACAATTTTGGGGAACGGAGTGCCGATACTTTAAACGCAGCTCATTTAGTGACTCTAGGCATGAAGTGAACTCGGGTGTATTCTTTCCCTCTTCGTCTTTATCGTTTATTGATTTCAATTATATCGAATAATGAACACTTTATATCACGCTACGCTTGTGTAATTATTTCTCTTAGATTTATTAACCTGACCCAGTACTTAAACCGTTCATTTATCGATAGTAAATCTTCAAATATATTTTCTAAATGTGAAGGTGAAACGACACGGAGATTGATGATGATACAGACGCCAACGCCGCCCTCGAAAATTGTTTGAACTTGGAAATCAGCAGTTTTGTCTGCCATCCGCCAGGTAGCACAACAAAACACCCAAACAGTTTTTAATTGTTTTTAAAATTAGCTAAGCTCTACAACTATCAAGAAACCAAAGCAAGATCATTGGGAAAATCTAATACATCGCAATGTATATCTATTCCATAGAATAAATGTTATTAGATGCCAATAAATCTGTTTGATGTCCAAAAAAGATGTGCGTCAAAAACAGGTAAGTTTGAAGGGCTCCCGGAGCGTTATGACTTTGAAAATAAAAAAAAGCCACCGTCCACCTCTTGGGCAACTATTGTAGTTCTAAATGTTCTAAACGATTTTACCATGGTTTAATTATTTACTCAGCGGCATTTGAATTACGATGACTCGAAGCACAAAAAAGTGCTACGTTTGATATAGAATATCTAAACAAAAAAATATTACACAACATTAATTTTTTTTCTGCATATTACCAAATATAATCACTACATCTGTAGCTAATTTCATTGCCCTAGCGCTTGCCATTAAAAGTATATTTGTGCTGAAAAATGTCAATTTTAGGGCAATATTTGGAGAGCTGTAAAAAACAAAGTAGTGCAAATACCAAAAAAGTATACCGTTACATTCTGCTCCGACATCATCTTAACAAAACTGCTCTATTGGAACCGTGTTATCTTTAATGAATCGTTCGTAAAACATGAACCAGCGGAGCAAGTGAGGGTCCGCGCCATCATATTCACAACGCTACAAATGCGCATGAACAGTATAAACCAATACATACATAATATCAAATGAAAGAGGATTGCATTGCCTTTCGAATGACATCAATCCCACAAAACAGTGCTTAAAAGGAGATGAGTAATGACCTACCAAAAAGTACCTAAACTGCCACATTCAGTGGGACCGTGGCCTTAACGTAGATAATCATTCCCAAAGGATGGGTTCTGCTGATTTTTGGCTATGACTGAGGACTCTACGCGGATTATCTCTGGGAGGGGGAGAACAGTTGTCATTGTTCGACGTCCTTCCCCTCCTTCGTTTTCCGTGAATGTTCAGCAGAAACGCTCGAAAGGCAGGCACTTACCAGTTTTATTTCTTACAGTGGAAGGTAACATAGAAAAGGTCACAGCATGCATCAGAAAAATCAAGTGGAAACTTTGAAGAGGGACCAGGAAACGTTGAACGCAAAACGGCAAAACATAGATATTGAAAGAGAGATGAAACTTTATTAGGCCTAAAGAATATGAGCAGGGGCCTCAGTCCAGGCCCCTCTGGTGGCGTACTCCAGAGAGGACTGGATGTACTCAGCCAGGTAAACTTGGTCTGATAATGTGGCAGGCCGTATCAGCCACTCGGGGATGGGGTGGAAGGACAGGGAGGTGGGGTTAGGGAGGGTTGGGGGAAGGGATGGCGGATCCATAAGATATGATGGGCATTTGGGTGGTCGCCACAGTGGATGCAGGGGAGGATCCTCAGGAGTAGACCTCGTAGGAGGTGGATGCGGGCTGGTGTGGGGAGGGTGTTACTTTGGGCGTTGCGGAGGATGGTGCCTTCGTGACGTGTGAGGTGGTGAAGGAGAGGAAAGACTCGACGGGCTTGTCTATATGACTCGAGGGAAGGTAAGGCCACGGGAAACGTCTGGGCAGATCTGGGAATGTCGGGCGCCCGGTGAAGCGTTTCGCGGGCGAGCAGGTGTGCTTTCTCGTTGCCAGGAATGCCCTCATGACCTGGGATCCAGACAACCACAACGGGTGATAGTCGGTCACGTTCTATTTGTACTGCGATGGCAAGTGGAAGCTGAGTTGTGTATGAGTCGCCGGCAGGCGGCCATAGCAAGTCGGTGAAGATGATGGGAATAGACGAAGGTGTATGGGATAGCCGCTGCAACGGCGTGTAGTTCCGCCAAGCAGGGGTCCATGGGAGGAAGGCTGTGTGTATTGTACTGAAATGATGATCTGTGACCTCTATGGCCGTGCCAGTATCGGTCGTACCTGGCATCTGTGTATAGGTATGTGCGATGAGGAGTGCGGGCGGTGTAACGTGTGAAAAAGGCAATACGTTGAGCGCGTTGGGCTAAATTCAGCATCGGGTGTGAGAGTGGTGCTGGTGATTAGATGTGAACGGGTGGTGGTTGGGAGAGCTGCTTCTTTCGGAGGAGGTGAGGATGGGATGTTATGGCCCAGTTGAGTGAGTATGTGTCTTCCCTGGGGGGTGAAAAGGAGGCGGATTTCCTGACGGAGAATCGCGCTCAGCGGGTTTCACAATCCAAGAGAGTGGCTGAAAATTTCTAGCTGATAGGGGGCGCGAGAGGCGCACCAGCCGCATCAGCATCAGCAACATGACAGCGGCATAAGGGCGTTTTCGGGAAAGGTATATTCACGGCTCTGCCCTGTTTGCAATTGTCTATACACCTTTGCAAGTGTGGTCCCGGCTTAACTTCGAACCGCGCGCCGTGGTGATGTGTACCTACTTTCCAGCCAGGACGTTATGGTGGAAGGACGTCCACTGCTTGTCGTACGATGTTGCTAACCGTCTCTTGCTGAAACATACACCACTGAATGCAGAAAGAAATAAAAAAAAATATAAGATGTGGTATGTAAGGCGTGTACGAAATAAACTTTGCAGCTGAGTTTGAGACGTTGCCTCCCTCTTTTTCTACCTTTTTTATTTATTTATTTATTTTTATTTTATTTATTAATACTGTTCACCCTTTTTCCAGGGCGGTTACAGGAGTGGAAGAAAATAATATGCCAATACATTTCACAATGTATAAGAAATTATACAGTACAACCACGTGGATACAAGCACACAAGTTTTGACACACTTTCTGAAAATGTTTGAAATGTAACTACAAGACACACTCAGAGCGCCAAACAGATTCGCTTCTCCAGCGTTTCCTCAAAGGCAACAATATTTTCTATATTTACAGTATCCTCTGGTAGGTCGTTCCATTGTTTAACAGTTCTAACAAAAACGAATACTTAAAAATGTCATTGTTTACCCGCTGTATTTCAAAGGCCTTGTTATGCACACCCCGCAATGGCCGAGTCGAGCGTGGTAGCAAGTAACGGGAGGTGTCAATGTTCAGCTCGTTTCGAGAGAGCTTAAAAAGAAGCTTAAGTCTGGCAATTTCTCTGCGACTTGACAATAAAGGGAGGTTTAGTTCTTTGAGCATTGAAGCTACCGAGTCAGTTCGACCATACCTCGAACAGATAAAGCGGGCTGCCAATCTTTGTATTTTTTCTAACTTATCAATTTGGTTCTTCCTATACGGATCCCACACAGCACAAGCGTATTCCAGAGTTGGCCTTACCAGGGTTGTGTATGCGGACAATTTTACATTAAACGGAGCATGCCTTAGATTGCGCTTCAAGAACCACAACTTTTTTATAGCCTTACAATACAAACTATCTACGTGCAGTTTCCATCTTAAATCTGAGGCTATCGTTACCCCTAAATACTTTAAATGATCAGCTACTGTTAAAGACACATCTCCTATTTTATAATTGTAAGTAAGAATGTTTTTTTTGCTTGTTATTCTGAGAAATACAGTCTTTTCCGGGTTCAGCTTCATTCCCCATTTTTGACACCAGTTATCTACTGAGGCGAGCGACAAGTTTAAGTTTTCTTGGTCTACAGGGCTACGAACCTTAGTATAGAGCAGGCAGTCGTCTGCGAATAACCTAAGTGTAATATTGGAGCTTACTGTTTCCGCCAAATCGTTGACGTAGCATAAAAATAACACTGGTCCCAAAACTGACCCTTGGGGGACTCCCGACGGCACTCTACAGACAGACGACGCAACACCATCAATAACTACAAACTGTCTCCTATTTTTAAGGTATGCGCTAATCCACTGAGTGACGTGATCATTAACTCTGTAGCTAGTTAGTTTTCTTATAAGTCCTTCATGAGATACCCGATCGAATGCTTTTGATAAGTCTAGACAAACCGCGTCTATTTGTCCTCTTTCATTTGACGAGCACGAAAAATCATGAAACGTTTCAAGCAACTGCGTTACTGTGGACAACCCTCGTCGAAATCCATGTTGGTTTTTATAAAAAACATCCGAACTTTCAAAATAGTCGTAAAGGCTTCTGGAAATTATATGCTCAAAAAGCTTACAGGAAGTGCATGTTAATGAAATAGGTCTGTAGTTTGTTACATTATGCTTATCTCCCGATTTGTGAACTGGAACAACCCTGGCACACAACCAATCCCTGGGAACGCTATGCTGTTCTAAAGAGACCCGAAATATAATTGTCAAGTATTTAGAAATCCATTCTGCATATCGTTTTAAAAATTCATTAGGGATATTGTCTGGTCCAGGTGACTTTTTGGAATCAATATTTAGTAATAGTGAAAATACTCCTTCTTCAGTGATAGTGATGTCCGGCATAGATCGAAGCGAGTCGGTACCTCCCGTGCTCAAATCCGCGGTGATGTTCGCTTCAACAAATACAGAGCCAAAATATTCGTTGAACCGTCTGGCTATAGTGTTCGGGTCTAAAATATTTTTACCATTTTCCGTAATATACTCTATTTTCCCCTTTGAAGGTGCAAGGTATCGCCAGAATTTCTGTGGTGCCGTCCTCAGAAACTGTGGTAAAACGGAAGTAAAATAATGCTTTCTAGACTGATTTAATTTGCATTTTAATTCATCTGAAAGACGGGAAATGTCACCTTGGCTGGCACATTTTTGCTTTCGCCTTCTTTTTATTCTACGCTGTAATTGAATAATGTCCCTTGTAATCCACGGACGTTGCCTATAAACACGTTTTTTCCTTTTAGGGACAAATCGTTCTAAGCAGTGGTTGATAATGTCTTTGAAACGGCACCACAGGTCATCTACGTCCTTTGCGTCATCGAATCTAGATAACGATAATTCTAGATAATCCAAGATATCGATGTCGTCGGCGTTGTTAAAGTCATGCACATAAACTACCGGACGCTTAGAGGCCGCCATTGATGATACAACATTGCAAGTCATCAGGACTAATTTATGGTCTGAAATACCCTCGTGCAAAGACACAACATTGTCACTCAAATTTGTACCAACAAATATTAAGTCCAGTACGGAGCTTGCAGTTTTTTCTGCTCGGGTAGCCTCATTTACGACTTGTGTTAGGTTCAGGTTAAACATCATACCAAGAAGCAGTTCAGATGATTTGACGTCTACGTTTCCAACCTCAAGGTTGCTCCAATCTATTTTGGGCAGATTGAAATCACCAGCAAGAATAAAGTTATCTTCGTTAATGAAGTTAGCAATTGTGAAATCGTAAATTATTTCCATCGTGGACAGTGGGGAATCAGGAGGTCTGTAGACAGCTCCTATTACATACTTTTTGTCACAGAAAGTAATTTTGCACCATACACTTTCGGTATCTGGAAGATCATCCATTACAAGGCACACGATTGATTTTTTAAGAATTACAGCAACACCGCCCCCCCGCGTTGGGCGGTCTTTTCGTACCATCTTGTAAGCAGGTGGTAGTATTTCCTCATCTTTTATGTCTGCGTTGAGCCACGTTTCTGTGACAACGACAATATGCGGATTATATAGCATTAGTATGTGTTCTAACTCGCTAACTTTATTGACGAGACTTCTAGCGTTCATATTGATAAGTCTGAGTGGTTTTGTTGTTGTATCCCGCGATTGTCACTGATTTGGGCTTCGTGCCTTATCTCTCAGCTTTGTTCGGCTGGCGGTATTGTCATCCCATACGAAAAAGTCGTTATCGATTTGAATTTTATCGTCGAAAAGTTTAACTCGGGAACCGTTGCTTCTTTCTGTGCTCGTGCTTTCCCAAAGCATTTTGCGTCTACTTAGCGTCGCCTGCGAGTAATCGTTTTGAACAGAAATTTTGGTACCTTTTAATTTGTTGCAGTTCTGAAATACCCGTATTTTTTCGTTGTAGTCCCGAAAGTTCATTATTATAGGTCGGGTGTGTTTTTCACGTTTTTTCCCTAGCCTATGAATTCGCTCCACTGTCTCTATTTTTAAACCGAGACGGGCATGAAAAAGGTCTCTAAGCACCGCGGATCGAACGTCGTCGCTAGTTTCTTTTTCTGGCTCAGGAATCCCAAACACAATCAAGTTATTTTTCCTAGATCTATCCTCCATATTCACCAGTGCTTTTTGCTGAAGTTTTACAGTTTCTTGTAGTTGATTTACCGTAGTAACCAAGTTCTCAATGTTTTCTTCGTTTTTTTGTACCTTACCCAATTTGGCTTCTATATCATCGATTCTTTTGTTCATCCCATCAAAACTTGCCTGGAGTTTTGTTTGGTTAGCCTTAATGTCTTTCACGTCATCGCTCATTTGCTTTTGGCTTTCGAGTAGTTCTTTCATCATTTTTTCGAGATCGGGGCCCGGGTTCGTCTCCACATCCCCAGAAAGTATTAGCAACATCAATTTTTGAAAATAGTACACAACAGAACAAGACACTTTGGGGCACAGCAGCAAGAACAGAAACCTGTTGTCGCTTCTATAGCAGCTATCATATTTTCTGCTACTAACCTGCTCGATGAAAAACAAGAGCGGCATTTCAGTCGACTTGCTCCCAGCGTGGCTGCTGTGCCCACTGAAGGATGGCGTTGCTGGATCCAGGTTTATGCCGTGGCTGGGGAATCCCATGGTTCCAAGCTCCCGATCTTTCCATTGGTTGCGTTGAACGGTAGGCCATGACGGGAATCCTTGCCTGCCGTGGTTCGTGACGAAGAATGTTGAAGTCCCGGTGTTTGTTTGGCCGGAGATTGCTGACGAGCTCAAGCCAAATGCGTGCGTCAGCAGTACCTGCTCGATGAAAAACAAGAGCGGCATTTCAGTCGACTTGCTCCCAGCGTGGCTGCTGTGCCCACTTCTGTTGTGTTCTCTTTTATGCCCCAGTCTCAGGTTTACAATCATGTTCAACTTACACCAGCTCGCCTGCACTCTGACTATTTTTTCATAAAAAAAGTGAAAGCCGTTTACAACTCTCTGTAACGCCGAATTAGAGCGCAGCTCTTGAGGAGGAGGAGGGAAGGGTATTGGGGGTGTGGGTCAAGTGACCTCGGGGGGAGGGGTCACGTAACCTCGGGGGGGGGGGGGGGTCACGAGACCTCGGGGTCGCGTGACCTCGGGGAAGGGGGGTCACGTGTCCTGGGGGTCACGTGACCTGGGGTCACGTGACCTGGGGGCCACGTGACCTGGGCCGGTTACGCCGACGGCGACGCCGCTCAAGCTGGAAACGGGCGCCTATAAGAGCGGCGCTCTAAAACATACACGTGTTGTTTTCGACCGCTTAAGAGAACAAACAATTAAATAAAATACATAAACCAGTAACACATCGAATAATTACAAAAAGTATATAAAGTTTCAAAGCGCCCATCAGAATGCACCAAAAGCCTCATGGCCATTGCATCAACGATGCCTGCACTCGAGGCTGCTCTGGCTTCCAGGACATGCTGGAAAAGAGGTTGCGATCGTTACAAAGTCAGCTCCAACCCTTAAACATTCCCCGTCCTACAATATTTCATGCTACGAGTCTGTGGGGATACCCCCTCCGGCGTTCCGAGGCAGTAAGTGTGTCGCCAACATTGGCCATCGGTGATACAGCAGACGCCGCCATCTTGTCTTCGCGCACCCCAATGGCGTGCCCCTGGCGTACCCCAGCATGGCGGACACGTCGGCGCCAACATCGCTCAAAATGGCAGCGTATTGGAGCCTTTCTTGGAAACGTGTATACACCTTTTCCACAAGGAAGCAGCTGTCTTGAATATCGTCACCCCTGGTATGCAGTAAAACATCGTTCTGATCTCTCCACGCCGCTGGCAGGTGTTTACGAAAAATGCGTGATTGTCACACATTCATGTTCTGCCTCACCTTTATTTTCTCGCATACTCCAGGTTGAAATCTTTTTTGTCCCACATACCAGATACGGAATTCACGTGTCTGAGAACGACGGGAAGCAGAAAGCGTCTATTTGCGGCGAGATCAGAGGCGAGATGTTTTGGTGGCGCCCTCCTATGATTCCCTCTCGTGACGTCATTACCTTGCGAATGACAAGTTCGATGGTGTTCATAACGAGCAAAGTGGAAGCTTGAAATCATTGCGCTTTGAAATCAACGCTGTCAACACCACTAAAATTTAAGTTCTTCAATTATCCTTTTTCCGTCGAAGAGAAATCCTTTGTTGACGTCATGCTCAGCATTCGGCCAATCGTAGAAGGCCGATCACAGCGACGCTTTCGGTCGCTCACGTCGATACCTGAGTGCGTAGCTGCTCAGTGCGTGTTGACGGCGAGCTTCCGCAGTCTCTTGTGGTGTGCATCGCATGGTCTGCAGAACGCTCGGACACTGCGCGCTTCTTCCGGGGGTTCAACAATGATTTTTCTGTTTAATTCCACGTTTTCATTTTTTTTTGAGGGGGGGGGGGGGTGGCAGTGGAACGCCGATTCTTGGTTGCTTTCGCCAACATCAGCTTTGCCTTGCAGGCAGGTGACATTAGAACAGTGCTAATATCCGACCTACTTGTTACCTTTTAGATGCGGAGCATCTCTTGCTCGGGTCTGTGTCCCGCGGCGTCGGCGTCGTAGTCCGCAGTCACACTACGCACGCGCAACTCTCCTCCTTCCCTCTCTCCAACAGCTGCGCGTTACTCTCTCCGCTCTCTCTTTCTAGCAGCTGCGTGCACTGCGCGTGCGTTCGCTCTCCTCACACCGCGCGCGCACGCGCGCTCTCCTCCTTCCCTCTCTCAACAGCTGCGCGTTACTCTCTCCGCTCTCTCTTTCTAGCAGCTGCGTGCACTGCGCGTGCGTTCCGCTTCTCCTCACACCGCGCGCGCACGCGCAACTCTCCTCCTTCCCTCTCTCCAACAGCTGCGCGTTGCTCTCTCCGCTCTCTCTTTCTAGCAGCTGCGTGCACTGCGCGTGCGTTCGCTTCTCCTCACACCGCGCGCGCACGCGCACTCTCCTCCTCTAGTCTCGTCTCCTTCAAGTGTGAAAAAAATAAACGGCGAGCGGCGAGCGTTCCAAGTTTCTCTGCCGCGAGCCGCGACGAAGGCTCGCGTAGGGGTGACGCTAGGGTAGTCGGTGGCGCCATCTCTCGACGTCAGCACGCAACTGACTCTTTCCTCGGAACCAACACGATGCTCCGCATCACCCCATGGTTCCCCTCGGGAAGATGGTGTAATTTTTCTGTCCAATCTTAGGTACAGAAGGTATGTTCTTGAAACTTGAAAGGTCTATACTCTGTTTCACCCTATGTTGTACCGCAGCGAAGGCTAGAAGCGCGAGCTCATAGCGTTGGCAGCTGCTCTTGGTGCACGAGAGCTTGTGCCGCCGAGACGTGCCCTAGAGCAAGGGAGCTCGCGCTTGTAGCCGTTCCTGCGGTACAACACAAGGTGAAAACAGAGTATAGAATTTTGAAGTGCGGGCAATCCGGTGTCACTCAGCTCGAGCGCGTAGCCTTGGCTAATGCATAAATGCATAGACGCCATTTTAACGCCCAAGTCACGCTCCGAGTGCGCGAGAGCGTCACGCGCTGGCACATTCAGGGCAACAATGGATGTCTTCACCCTGAGACAGACAGACATGTAGGCACCCTAGAAAGGTTGGAAAGAACGCGCCCTCTGTAGCCCAGCCGTTTTTTTGTAGAGTCGCAGCTTTTCACATTCACCGATTCGTTTGGCAAGCCATTGAAGCGCATCGTTTGGTGCGCCGAGAAGTGCGGCAGAAGGATGGATGGACGCTAACGGCTGTACCCTTTAGTAGGGTGCCTACATGTCTGTCTGTCTCAGGGTGAAGACATCCATTGTTGCACTGAATATTCAGCGCGTGACGCTCTCGCGCACTCGGTGCGTGACTTGGGCGCTAAAATGGCGTCTCTGCATTAGCCAAAGCTACGCGCTCGAGCTGATTGACACCGGATTGCGCGTACTTCAAAATGCATAAAAAAACGATTTGGCGTAAAAATAGTGGAGATGTCACCACTCAAGCAAAAGCGCGCGTGTGTATGAAGGCACTCTACCCTTTAGAAGGAGTTAGCGCCATCTATCAATAAGTGCACCAAACGCGCCCGCCACTCGACTCGGTCGACTGCGTCGCCGTCCACCGTTGACCCTGGCAAGTGGCCCTATTTGTTTTTACAAAAATGGAGCTACGGTTTGTACTTTTACAAGGTAATTCCCCCGTGTGAAATACGTCTTTCACGAAAAGTTTAGATTGCTACGTGCAGGCGCCTGTTTTTACGGCCCATTTTAGATCGAGCCTTGGCATTCCAGACACCCTATATATCTAATACCCAATTCACACGGCAGCGTAAAGGTACCTTTAGCTTAGGTCCCTTAGCTGAAGGTACCTGTAGTAAACGGCGTTCTTGATCACACGACAAATAAACGAAGCACTTTAAGTTGATTTCGATTGCATTCCAGCTTAACCACGAGAGGAGCACGTGGTAAACAATTATTCTTCGAAATCGGTTTGACGCGCAGTTTTTTATTATTATTGTGTGTGAAATATCACATTTAAAACCTAAATATTATTTCTGTCTGCTTTTGCGGCACTTTACCTTTTTCTCTATGTCTAATGGCGCACCTAAATGAGTCTTCCTTTAAAACGTCCGACCCGTCTGGCCACACTGGCCCTAAATCATCTGCGTTTACGAGTTTGCATTGCGAGGTGGGCGACCTTTTGATGTTCAGCAGCTCCATTTTCTTGCAAAGTTCTCACCAAAGTAGCTAAATAGTGCCCGGCAGAAACGAACCACGACGGAGTCTCACGGTTACGCCAGTCACGCGATCGAAAGGGATGGACGACGACGAAGATAAAGGGTCCTTGGGCGGTAGAGTCGGGCGACTCGTCTACAACCAATACCACCTAGAACACAAGGCCTGCGCGTTTCCTCCTCTAAACGTCATCACTAGTAGATCCCCGCAGCGCCCCCTAGCTAGCCCGGATGAGCTCCATCGTCTGCTACATCGTCTGCTCCATCGCCTGCTCCATCGCCTGCTTCAGTCGTCCTGCTCAGAACGAGCTCACATTGCTAAGACCGGCAACCTTGATGGTGTCGCATGCACGTTGCAACTGAACTGTGGTAGCCCGTTATCAGCTCGCGCTAAGCAGTTGGGCACGTAGCTGTGACCGCCAGTAAATGCGACGTAGTTCCTCCGAGAATTCATGCGAGCGGCTGCGAACGCCTCTAGAGAACTCGGAGTCTACGTAAGCAGACGCTTTGCGAGCCCCGTTTCGTCACCCCAACAGCTGAAACAATTCATTACGGTCAGTCTGCTTGCGAAGCGGAATCGACTGATCGCAACTGCAACGACAATCAAATAACAACGCGCGCATAAACAAAAATAGAGCAGTCTATTTAGCGGTCTCAAACGCCACTCAGGGGATCGCACGAGTTTGGAGCGCATATGGGAAGCGGAAGAAAGGCGTTTAGCTGCTCGAACTACGTCGTAAGAGGTTACTGTTGATCCGTTACAGACTGCGCCGCCACAGTTTCTTACCTAAATAGGTGATCATTAAAACGTGCGCAAACAACATGTTAAGCTTACCAAAGCAAGCGCACCAGCCGCTGCAGCATAACAAAAACAAAAAAAGTAACGAGAAAATGACCGTGCAAACATTTTCCGATCTCTGTAGGAAAGATGGGGTCCCCTTCTCAGACGAAAATAAAGAGAGATGGGGAACGGTAGCGAACAACGGCGAATAAAACAAAAATTTAGCAGACGATAGAAAGATACAAATCACCTAGCAAAAAACTCCTTCAACGACGACAATCAATGCGGCGCTTATAGAAAAATATAAAAATAAAATGGAAACAGCAGCATAAAAAAAAGCTTCACTTCTTTTTTTGCAGTTGTTTGTTTTAGTTTAATTTAAATGCTGCAGCAACTTAATTACTCACGTTTGTTCGGTCTTCGGGAAACGGAAGAATGATTTTCTAACACATCGCAAAAACTTGTGTTTGTAGTGGTAGGCAGCACATGACATGCCTGCCATCTCCAAGTATGCGCTGGTGTATGCCCGAAGGCGACCGGTTGATCAATCAACGATGACCCATAGCAGACGTTCCGGCGTAGACAAATAAATTCGAATATAAACGTGTAACGAGCTTGCCCCTTTTAATATATTTAATAAATAACAAAAAGCACATATGAAGATTTCGGATTAGAAACTCAATCCAAGGCGAAAATAGGAGGTCATCGCAGGCGACAGCGGAAGAAAATAACAACAAAGTTGCAGACAGTCCGGGCGCAGCGTAGCAGACGGACTGGCGGTAGTAAGCCCCGAAGTGAAGGAAAGAGAGCAAAAGCTAAGCCAAACAAGGCAAAACAAAACACGCGATCGGTCGAGCCTCAAGTAAACAAAAAGGAAAAAACAAAACAAAAACGAAACATAAAAGCAGGAGGAAGAAAGAACGCGACGGCGTAGCGAGCCGCTACGCCGTCGCGGTCTTTCTTCCTCCTGCTAAAAGATAAAAAGAAAGTAGACTTGGAAAATTGGAAGAAGTTGCTGACGCTCCAACGGGTGCCGGCTCATAGATAGAAGACGACGAAGACGTTAGTCACTTTTATTTGCACTACGACGCTCTCCTCGTTTTCTTTCATTTTGGACGCGCAAGAAGTCTGCGTTTCTTGTAACTCCGCTTTTATTAATTTCAGGAATAGCGTCAGATTTGCATGTGCACAATCGACTTCTTCCAGAGCAAACTAACATCGCAATAACGTACGTGGTTCGAAATAGCCTTTTGCTTTTTCATCATATTTGCCTATTCGACAAAACGTTTATAAGCAAGACATTCGTGAGAAATGGGAACTGCAACAACGAAACCAATTGATTGATAAGAACAGTAAAGTTGAAACGTGGTTACGTTCAAAAATTTTCGTACATTGCCCTTTTTTGAAGAAACAGTGCGAAGGTACATTCGTGTTTTGTCTCGCTTACATAAGTTGTGACAGAGTGTTTTCTTCGGGAGAGCCCCCAAATTGCACCCTGAAAGCTGTAACATCTTTCCCACGCAAAGAAAATGTCGTTCACTTATTTCAAAGCAGCGAATACCCGTGACAATTTCTTTTTTCATTGGTCACCCCGCACGGAAATAGGCAAAACCTATGCGTTGCGGAGAATTCGTCTGCTAGCGGAGGCTCCGAGCTCGCCATGGGCGATGGGTTTCGCCCGAGCTCCGCGGAGCCCCTACTCTCGTCAAGCTTCGGGGTGTTTGCCGCTTGGGGCGGGTCGGGGATCTACTAACGAAACGTCATGCGCAGGCCTTGTGTTCTAGGTGGTATTGCTACAACCCACTGATCTCTATGTCTATTTGCTGGATCGCGTTTGGCCAGCTCCGCCTGTGGACCGGAATGCGGTCACTGGCGGCCATCTTTAGGTAGAGATTATATCATCTCTAGCCATCATTGTAATATGGCGGACAGCGCAATGGCGGCAGGCTACCATAAAAAAGCCGTGCATCTAGTACACTGTACCGTGGGTGATATTTCGTCCTTGATTGAAGTTATTCGACGAAGCAGACTCTTGAAACCCGGCGTGAACGGTAGCCTCGCCTTTGAGGACCCGGCGAAAGTTCTACGAAAGCGCAGCACTGGGGAAAGGCAGCGCAGCTCGCATCGAAAGCAGATTCCGTAGCGGCGTCTGCTTTCGATGCTTCTTTCGATGCGACTTTTGATGCGTGCTGTGCTGCTTTTCCCGGTGCTGTGCGATTTCGTGAAATTTTTACCGCGTCCTCAAAGACCGGGCTACCGCTCACGCCGGGTTTCAAAAACATGTTTCGTCAAACAATTTTAATCAATCACGGAATATCACCCACGCTATTTTGATGGCAGCCTGCCACCACAACGACCACAACTGCCAAAACGCCATCTGACATGGATGGATGATGGCGGCTGCCCTAGTGGCTGCAGCAGCTGTATCTTGGCTAGAGGTGATATAACTCTACCTAAAGATGGCCACCAGTGACCGCATTCGCGGAGCGGGCAAACGCGATCCAGCAATTGTCATTGAGATCAGTGTCTACAACCTCGAAAAGGAGCTTGCAGTGGTCCATCGCGTTCCGGTTCGTAGCAGACATTGTTTTCCACGTGCCGCCGCTGTTACCTGCTAGCGAGAGTATGCGTTCTTTATTCTTTATTCAGAGAACTCCTGCAGCGCCTAGAAGGCATTATTGCAGGGGCCGAATAATAACAAAAAGAACATATCAGCATTTGCAGCACAAACTATACATTCCTGTAAAGCGTTCCAGTCCTTGACCGTCCTCACAAAAAATGAATTTTTGCAGAGCTCCGTCCTAGTACAGTATTCGCGTATCTTGTGCACATGATCATTACGTTTGGAAAAATAATTTGGTTTTAAGAGGTATGATGAACTATTAATACCAGTAGCTTCATGATAAATGTTGTATAAAAATTTCAACCGTAAATTTTTTCGCCGAAGATCCAATGACGCCCATCCTAGTGATTGTTTCATGTTAGTCACACCAGAAAAACGGTCGTACTGGCCCAGGACGAAGCGTGCGGCACGATTTTGTATTTTTTCCAAGCCATCAATGCGATTTTTATTTTGGAAGGGTCCCACACAGTGCATGCGTAATCAAGAATTGGCCTTACATAGGCAAGATATGCTAGTTCTTTTATTTTTTGTGTAGCGTTTTTTAGGTTTCTTTGGACAAAGCCGAGTGCGCGACCCGCCCTCATAATGACATCATCAATCTGCGAATCCCATGTGCAGTCAGATGACAAAGTGACTCCGAGGTATTTTACTTTATTCTCATTTGTTACTAGCTCATTGCTTAAATAATACTGTGTGTCAAATTTTTTTTTTTACGTGTGAAGCTAACATGAACACATTTCTTTACGTTAAGTTGCATCCCCATTCACCGCACCAATGTTCTATTCGATCTAGGTCAGCCTGCAGTTGTCCGGAACCCTCCCCGTTCTTTATACGCGTATACACAGCGCAATCATCTGCAAATAATCTCAGCTGGGAAGTTACATTGACATGAATATCGTTGATAAATACTAAGAACAACAATGGCCCCAGAACCGAACCCTGTGGTACACCAGACGTAACTTCAACGAAATGAGACGCCTCGCCGTTTAAAATTACACATTGCTGACGCGAACTCAAATATGACTGAATCCATTTTAGGGTGGTAATATCTATGTTCAAACATTTCAATTTATGAAGTAATAACGAGTGCGACACTGTGTCAAACGCTTTCCTATAATCAAGAAAAACACAATCAGTCTGTTCACCCTTATCTACGGACATGACAAGATCATGATAGAGCTCGGTTAGTTGCGTGACACAAGAATAACCTCTCCTAAACCCATGTTGAGAATCCATGAAAAAATTATGGTAACTAAGATGCTGCATTATCTGGCTATACAAAATATGCTCAAGTAGTTTGCAACAAATTGATGTTAAAGAAATTGGCCTGTAATTTGTAACATCTTTTTTGGGTCCCTTTTTGTGTATTGGTATTACATGAGCTACTTTCCAATCATTCGGTAATGACCCCTCAAGCAAAGACTGGTTGAAGATTATAAAAAGATATGGGGCAATGGCGTGAGCACATCGCTTCAGAACCCTAGGCGAAATTTGATCAGGGCCAATCGCTTTAGTTTCGTCTAAATTTTTTAGTAGCTTTAGGACTCCCTCGACACCAACCTCAACTGGAGGCATATCATCGTATCTGTTTGTAAGCGTTACTGGCGCTATATTGTTCGCAGGCACAAAGACCGATTGAAAATATTCATTAAAATGCAAGCTTTTTGATGGGCATCTGTAATTAGTTCGTTATTTACTAATAAGTCAGGTATTCCCATCTGGTCATTTCCGCAACGTTTCATAAACTTCCAGAACTGTTTATTGTTATTTCTCATTCCGTCTTCGAGCCGCTGTAGGTAATCGCCTTTTGCTTTCTTCACGGTGACTTTGTACCTCGTCGTCAGTTCTTTCAGTTTCCCACGGTTTACTGCTGACTTTTTCTTTTTGTACCGTGCGTAAGCACGCATCGTTTTTTGTTAATCGTTGAACACTTCCGTTGATCCATGGTTTTGCTCTATTTTTTAATTTGGATGCATCAATACATGGTATGTATTTCTCTGTTAGCTTTATCAGTCTCTGCCTAAACAGTAACCACGTGTTGTGCACATCTCTTTCTTCAGCAACGCATTCAAACGACAGAAAGCCATTAGAAATCTCGGAGCTAATGCCTTCATAATTTCCCTTTTCATCCAAAAACACCTTTCTATCTGTAGTCAATTTTACACGTGCAGACTGAAAACGAAGCGCCGCGACTACAGCGTCATGGTCGCTTATGCTCGGTATGACATCGATTCGTTTAACAATGTCGGGATGATTGCACAACAACAAGTCAAGTATGTTGTGTCCGCGTCATCGTTAATGTATTATTCCATCTCATTTGAGTTCACAATCATTTTATAATTTGATAATTATATACATTCTATTTGTTATAATGCATTAAACAAGATATACTTATATATCTGCGATATTATTTTGAGTTTTGGGTCCGAGGCTACTCCCTGTAGCTGTAAAGGGAGCTCGGCGAACTCCGTTTAACACAGGACCTCCCTTAGCGAAAGGGACCGTTATGCGCGGCGTGATCACGACCTTTAGCTCCCTTTACTACAGGTACCTGTGCTAAAGGTACCTTTACACTGCCGTGTGATTTGGGTATTAAGGTTGAACTTCACGGGACGAATTATGTGACGAATAACTGGCGAACGCCGCCCGACGGCACGCTCGCTTTGCGCGCGGCGTAGCAGCCACTGTGTTGATTCCACGCGCAGAGCAAAAGCCGCCTGCCAAAATTCATCGGTTATTCGCAGCATATTCGTCCCAGGGAGTTCAGCCTTTACGCCGTGCCTTTAGGTAACCTACTATCGGCGATATTCAAATTCGTATGGTACACATAGTTTAATGAGGGTATTTACCCTTGCTTGCTTTATTTCGTCTACGGATTATCCTGCCCCATATTTTAATTAGAATAGGCAAACGCAACATTAAACGCCGCTCCAATGTTATAAATGTAACGGGAACGCGTTCCTTTCGCAGCGAAGGAACTTGTAACGGGAACTCGTTCCAAGATTCGAAAGGACAAGGAACGAGTTTTCATTCCTTAGCGGAACATGTACAACGAATACCCCCTCGAAGACAAGGCCTGCTCATGACGTTTCGTTAGCAGATCCCCGACCCGCCCCAAGCGGCAAACGCGCTGAAGCTTGACGAGAGTAGGGGCCACGTGCGGCCGCGACTGCCGAGTGCAAGCGTTGGCGCGAGCTGATAGCGAGCTTCCACACTTCATTTGCAGCGTGCATACGACACCATCAAGATTGCCGGGCTTAGCAGCCTCTTAATGGAAGCTCGTTCTGAACATGCTTGCCGCGCACGTGGATGTTTTCTAGACGGACGCGGCGAGAGATAACAACGGCCGCACTACGCTCGCCTGGCATTCTCCTACACGCAAAGAGACGATCCACAAGCTTACCGCATGTACATGCAGCAGTTGCATGGTGGAACTTCTGGCAGTTTTGTTCACCGTTGAAACAGCCACGAACATGCCACGAGCAGAAACTACGGAAACTCGAATATACACCGACTCCCAAGAGGCGGTGCGTGCACTGCAGCAGTCGAGCACATGCAACGTTACTGTTGCGCGCATCCGCGAACTGGTTCGCCAAGCCAGGGCTCGACAAACAATCACCATCGCGAGAATTCTGGGCCACGCAGGCGCGCCTGCGTGGCTCGTTCCCTGGAACGCGTTCCAGAAAACGAGCGCGCGGACGGGACCGCGAGGGCACTGCTACAGCCCTGCTGTGAGGGCTGCTATTCAGCCCTCACAAGGCCCGCTCCCCTCGCCCGTTCAACGGGAAGTTCCACCTGACGAGGGCTTTGATCTAACCCAAAAGAAGAAAGAAGAACAAAGAGCACGAAAAGGGTGCCTTGCAGCGCCTCCTACCTTCTAACCCCTATCCGATCCCTCGCGGGCTTCCACGATGGGAGCAAGTGGCACTACCCAGGCTCCAGACTCGGACTATGATGACTCCCTTTTGGCGTGCCAAGTTCTACAAGCCAGCAGATGAGGATGACACAGGTCCTGACCCTAGATGTCCACACTGCGGCGTCCCTGCGACTTGCTACCATCTTGTATGGTCCTGTGCAGGGACGTCACTAGAACGGATAGCGGAAATTAACACTTTACCACTGCACCTTAGACCAATGACATTTCGGGAATGGACACATTCGAGAACCTCAGCACCCGCAAGAACGAGATCTCACCTTCACATCAATCATCTCCTACCTCCGGTCCTCTAGAATCGGGCGGTACGTCTAATTCATCATCATCATCACTACCCCTCTCCCACTTCCCCTTCACACCATGCCGCATGAAGTTCCATAGACCAGAGGCATGAAAATTAAATAAAGGTTTCAATCAATTCATCATGACCAGTGAAGCAGGCGATGGAGCAGACGATGTCGCAAACGATGTAGCAGACAACGTTGCTCATCCGGGCTACCTAAAGGGCACTGAGGGGATCTACTAGTGATGACGTTTAAAGGAGGAAACGCGCAGGCCTTATCTTCTAGGTGGTATTGGTACAACACTGGATAAAAAACCCTTGATACTGGGGCTATTGGCGAAGAGATCGAACTATAGGGGGCGCAGTTTCATTGTCATCATCATCACCACAAACAATCGCAGTGTGGCACTCGATTAGCGTATCGCAGCATTCTTTCTACGCTCGCTGCATATTTGTTTTAGCGAGATGGAGCGCACTTGCTGCGTACCGGAGTGCTTAAGGCATGTTTGTGAATAGGGTGTAAGTTTTCGTCGATTTTCTGTCGGCAGAAAGCTTCGATCGTCGGTTCTCGGGCAACGCTGCACTCGATGACACCGCAATTGAGCACGTCCCCTCCTTCAATGAATCTGGGTAACCGAAATGTTAAACGCGTGTTCCGCGAAAAAAAAAAAAAAAAAAAAAACACGGACGCCGCTTCGGGCACGCACGATGCAGGGCGCGCGGCAGACACGACGCGACTGGCCCAGCAGGTCCACGCGTTACCACACATGTGCTTGTTCTGCCTTCCAAGAAAATTTCGTGGACATTGAATACAAGGGTTGCCTTTCTATCTAGATGCGTTTAGAAGATTGAATACAAGGGAATACAAAGGTTGCCTTTCTATCTAGATGCGTTTAGAAGAAACGAATCGTGTCACACACCTTTCACGAGCCTTGCGTTGTCATCTTTCATGGCAGCGAATGCAGTAATGTCTGGGGTCGGAGTGTTCGTTTGCCACACAACGCTAGTTCCAGAGGTAGTCGCTAGGGAGCGCCACTCCTCGATCTCCTCCCTAACAGTGGTAGAGAGGGGTCAGAACCGGATTTGGCTGAGACTAATTGCTGCAGTTCCCTAAGAAAACGCTAGGCGTTTCGGACGGCATTATACGGGATGCCGCAGACATTGATCAGCGCGGGCTTAGGTAACATCTCTAGGAGGAATCACGCCTGAGCATATATCTGTTTGTCTATGCTAGATCGCAAACTCAACGATAAAGTTAACTCAATCGGTCGCTGATTGGCTGCCCTTTTGGTCACGTGATGTGACGTTGCGATTGAGTTTTTCCCTACGGATTCTGATGGAGTTCGAGCTATGCTGGTGAAATAATAAAGTTAGCGGTCACGTCAAAATGTCGCCACGATTCAGTTTGGCGATTGAGATAACTTTGTAGTTGTCAGGCAGCCGGAGTTGCCAGACTCAATGAAGATGGCGACGTTCACGCTCGCGGACGGGGCGAGCCAAAGCGATCTTTCACGGACCATCGCTACGTTTTTGATGTGTTCGGTTCAAGGTTCGTCAGGGACGTACTCGGGGAATACTACCCGACACTCGCTGGCTCTGACAGTTGCCGCGGAAGCTTTGGCGGCGTCGCGAGGGGCCCCATTTGCTGACAGCCGAGCAGCAAGTGCTCTCAGCTTCTGAGTTGCTGGAGGCATATTTTGGTGCGGCGAAAACATCACCGTGCATCGGTGCGCTGTGAGTCGTGTTCTGTTGGATGTTAAAGAGACGATAATCGATCACCCGGGGTTCAAGGTGGGTGGACTTCGCGCGAATGGAAGACGGAGAGACGACAACCAAGAAGTTCAGCGATGCGAATTCAGCAGTGCGCTCGGTAAATACTCTTACGTATCAATACGCTGTGTTCTAATACAGTCTGAATTGAACATTTTCTCAACGTGCTTGCACGACAGCTCTCGGTAGAAAACGGGCGCCTCATTCAACGTGATGAGTGTCGTGCGAGATCGTGTTAAGCGCACATTCAAGCTTACTCTAGTGATTGCATGTGTATAATTCATCCAAAGGTCTAGGGCCCCAACATCGGGAAATTGTTCAGCTTAAGCACGCTGTGTCCGTTTTCCCTTCACACTTGCCAAACTTTGTTTGTATGGACAGATCATGTTAAATAATTTTGATTGCCTGCTATTCGCGCTGCACCTCTTTGCTCTGCAAGACATGATTTTTGGTATAGTTTAAGCCAAGTGTAAATACCTCCACATTATGTTTTTTTGCAATTATTACTCTTATCTTTATATTGCAGGCTTTTGGGGATGTTATAAAAACCTACATGCTACTAGTTCCAAGCACAGACTGCATTAGCATAGAAAGCATCTATCTAGTCTTGATGTGCTTTTGGACAACTGAAAAGGTTATGAAACATTAATGTCAGAGGCCGTTGTGTGCAGGGGACAGCGACTAACCCCTGAAACCGTGGTTGCACCAATTCCTTGCAATCCCAATGGATGCTGTGCTGTCCCAAGGCCAAGCTTAACTAAAAGCATTGCTTAAGATTTTGTTGTGGAGCAGTGAATAGAATGCTCAAAAGCAGGTCCAGTGGTTGCAAAGGTTCTGGGCAGGGCCGGCCTTAGAGCAGCAAGCGCCCTGGGCAAACTGTGGCCGTGGCGCCCCTCCCCCCCCTCCCCCTATTTTCGCACCCAACATCACGTTGTTAGTAAACATGCCAGAGTGACCCAGCGCGAATGGTCGCGATTTTGTCGTCAGTCGAGAACCACATCCTACAAACGAACAACGTTCGCGAGCATTGAGAGTTTTGTCGGCACCGTGTTCAAATGGCTCCAAATACCTTTATTTACCAGACTGACCAACTTTCAGCTGTGGGTCTCCCATTGCAAGCTAACGTCTGATGGACAGAGAAAAAAAGGCACAAGTTAACCATGTCAGATACCCTAGAAGGCAACCTTCCGAGCCTTCAGCATCGCAAATTGGGCTACGGCTTGCGACATATCCAGGCTAGACGCTATCCTGTTTTCAATGGACAAAATTGCCAATGACGATATAGCCTGTCATCTGCCATGGTTTATCTTAGGTGTGTCTTAAATAAGCTTTAATTTTGAGAAACTCCGCCCAGCGGTGGCAAAGTGAGGAGGATCCTCAATGACACCCACGTATAAGGGAATTTGTTACATAGCTGGTTGTCCAGAATTAACTGGAGGACGTCCTGGCGAGCACCGCATCCAGTGGGCAGCAGGTTGCATAGGTAGATCAGCTTCTCGCAGAGATCTGTACCGTCGATGTCTGCACGCACTTTCTAGGTGTCTCAGTGCGTGGTCGAAGTCTTGGCACAGTTTAAGAAGTTCTGCTTTGTCAGGAAGTCGGGTGAGGTCGTAAAGGAACCCCCTGAGGCTCACGTGCTGCTCCATCAGAGTGAAGCGTTCTTCAATCGACATCTTTACGGTGTCACCGTGTCAATCATCTTGTAGAAGAACTCTTGCTTTAATTTTGTCTCGACATCATCAACCTCGTCTTGGCACTCATAACTGAATTGGCGCTTTTTCCGCCGCAGTCGAAGGGCCGGTTTCATCACATTGTCAACACCCATGCTCTCGGCGAGACCGTTCGCAGTTGCCAGTGCAGTTTCGTACTTGACATCGCGATAATTGTCGATGTAATCGCTGCATGCTTTCAGCAGCTGGGTGGTTGCTATGATGTCCTTCGTTTTGCATTGCATGTTCTTGGTTACCACATTAACTTGAAAAATATTGTCGTATTGCACAACAATGGAAGCGAGAAACTTAAGGTCCGTGAGCTTCCCTGCAAGAGTTCAAGCTTGATGTCGGACGCCAGGTTCTGCCTGCTGTGATTCGGCCAAACCAACAAGGGCGTCATGAAGTTCTGCTGTCTGGTGGCGGACGGGTTTCAGGCTGTTAACTCTGCATTCCCAGCGTGCGGATCCAAAGTTTGTTACACATATAATTTTCAGTCGGGTTGGAGCCTCTGGCCACAGAGGCTCACCGGATGCCGAGGAGGCGTCGGTTCGTTTAGCCTACAGCTAGATACTCCACAGTCGTTGGTTTTACGGCCGAAATGCGAAACGGCGAGCGCCACTACCTTTTTCTACATGTAGGGGGGAGGGGGGGAGGCGCCCTCCGTGATACGGTTGTTTTTTGTTTTTGTTTTTATCACCTCAAGGTTTGAGCCCTGCATGACCTGGCGGCCCTTTCGGCGCCCCCTATGAATGGCGCCCTGTGCGGCTGCACAGGTGGCCCACCCCAAAGGCCGGACCTGGTTCTGGGCACAGCAACATCATTTGCCTTTCTGCACAAGGCGGGCTCGTATAACAGTATCTTCCCGAGCCCCTTGCTCCTCAAGAGTTCGACCCCGAGGACGGTGTGATCTTTGACAGCAGAGGACAAGCTGTGCAGCGTTGAAAATAATAAAGGTGGCTGCCTCTGCACCCCAAGTATGTGCTGCCTACCATGGTCGCCCTCGTCAAACCTGAAGCCTGACAGCCGTCGAGCCTGTTACGAGCTTCATCTTTCGAATCGTCACATCTGAAATATACTTGTGTGCATCTGCTTGCAATTTTGTGTCATACTTTGTAACTTGCCCAATCTAGTGGACACGGCAAGTCCCTTTTGACTGCAGAGCGATCTACCTAGCAGACAGTACAAGCGGCATTCAATTTTGTTGGGTTCTTTTATCGACTACCTATTATAGATAAAGGAGTAGTTTGATACGAGGACACTTTTCTTGATCTGAAGCAATTGCATATGCATTAAAACGACTGACACCAAGCCCATGGCAGGCAAGTGTGGTATTTCAGAAAATTCTGTTTAATGTTAGAAAAAGATAGACATAACAAGTATATTTCTTTTTATTGCTCTGGTACCTGGGCTGAAAAAACACCTCACCAAGCATGTGATGTCAGAGATTTTTTGGTATGGCACCTAAAATTAGAACTTTATACGTTTGTGATAAGTTGCTTTTTCTGAAAAGCTTTGTAACACAATGTTTATGGCAAGGGTAACCTGGCAAAAATGCAAACTGCATAAGCTAGACTCCGAAGCATTACGACTGAGAACAAAAGCAGGGCCCCCTCACGGGTGGCATCTCGTTTCGCATCGACTGTGTAAGCATTCCGGCTCGAACAGTGTATTGTTCTAAGCATAGAGAAAGAAAAGGTGAAGCATTAACTGTGGTTGCTGGCATCTGGATGATTGGAGCTCCACCACCATATCACCAATACTTGGGAAATGTCTGGTTCCTTGTATACGAAATTCACATTGACATCAGAAGTTGCGGTACAAGTGCCGGTACATAAACAATTGCGCCGAGATTTGCTGGCCCAAAAATTTTATTCCATGTATGACAATTTTGTCGGGTATGACCAAGGTACTTCTGCAAATCTTGTTTCCATGCTATACTGAAATCATGACAGAAGCAAAATAGTGCATAGGGAGCATTTTTATTGTAGATGAAAATTCTGCACCACCATGAGGTGCAGCCCGAGTTTGGTCAGTGAAGATGACTGCAGAGCATGTGCAGCTGCTTGTCCCACCAGAGCCTGCAGCCAAAGTACACAAAAGGGCTAATGCTTACAAATATATACATTTTTAAACAGCATGTTAGAGAAATTGCATAGAACAATATAATCCCAGTGGTGTGGTAAGCAGTAGTGTATGGCATACCACTGCTTTTACCTTCTCTCACAACTCTCATGCAGTACTGGAAATAGCAAGAATGCGAGACTTTGGAAAGGCTTTTAGTTTATGCAAACACCTTCCTAACCAAGGAAGTGCTCAAACCAGCACACTCATGCTGTGGGTTTTCCAGTACAGCACGTAACCTGCGAGACGGGCAGCCTCAGTAATGCGGTGGCACGGAATGAAACCCGAACGCCGGAACGCGTGGCCACCGAGACAGGCTGCTCCACCTGGCGGACCCTTGAGAACTAATGAAAATGCGCCCGGGGTTCGAGGGTGCGGGTCCTACTAAGATGTGCTCGACCCTCGCGCGGCGCGCCTGGGACTTCCGCGTTTCGCCGGTGGCGCGCTGTAAGCGCCGTCACTTAGGGTGTTTTCGTGTCGCCGCACTCAAGGTGTTTTCGTGTCCGTCCGGTCGTGTCGCCGCACTCAGGGTGTTTTCGTGTCCGCCCGGTCGACACCTGCGGCTTGCGCGCGGCGCGAGAAGGTCGATGCTAGGAGCAGCAGCAAGCTGCTTGCGCGCGCGCCAGTGGAGAACGCTTATGGAGTCTTCTCCTCCTGGCGTGCGCAGTTTTTATTGTTTGTTATACGTAGCGTAAATTTATAATTAGCAGTACTTATAGCAAAACACCGCGACATACGAGACAGAGCCACGAGGCACACGCGGTTTCTGAGAAACAGTGAGACGTCACAGACGCGAAATAAAATTCGTTTATTGGCACAACCGTACTCCTTATGAAAAAAAAAATGCTGCAACAGACCGCGACGCGGATGCCCCGGCGCCGCAGCAGCAGCTCCAGCAACAGCCTGGGCCGGCTAAATAAATGACCCTGTCCGAACAGGACGTATCGCAAAGAGCTATAGTCATTTTAAGCGGCCGCCCATTATCCACGATAAACAGGATCGTGCAGGCGTTCCATTAAGAGAAGCGGACCTCCTAGTACTTCGTGAAGTCGCCTCCAGCAGCTAGGACGGAAGCCATTCGACGAGGCATACTTTCAAAGAGGCTGGTTACCAGGTCCGAAGCGCGCAGCCGCTCCCACTCAGCTTCGACCGCAGCCCACAAGTCGTCCGCCGAACGCCGATGGAGAGGCCGGTGGGAAAGGCTCTTCTTCATGGCCCCCCAGACATTTTCAATGATGTTCATGTCTGGTCCTTGGGGGGGCCACTCAAGAACCATTACCCCCCGGTCTTCCAACAGCTCTGTCACAGACCGTGCCATGTGGATTGGGCTGCGGTCTTGCTGGAGGTAGAAGCAGCCGTCGCTGAACGGGCCGTCCATAACGTACGGCAGAAGAACCGTCTCGACGACGTCCATGTAAGTGGCGGCGTTGAAGCGGCCATCAAGGCGCACCAGGGGACCCAGTCCGTCCTTGGAGAGCGCGCCCCACACGCTCACGGTGCAGCGGCCGCTGCTGGCGACGCGCTGGAAATTGGCCGGGTCGAACCTGAAAAATTTGTAAATTATTTCGTCAGCGCTTGTCTAAGTTGAATGTTCTATATGGCACAAGTTACATGAAGTAGCGCGCCCAGCGCAAATACTTTCGGGAAAACTGGTGCTCAGTAGTAATTGTGTTTGTCAAATATATCTAAAATAAAAGCACGTGCTGGATTCTCCGCTTTTAGGACAGAGTAAACTGAAAAATCAATCGCCTAGCATTCTCAACGAAATTGTGCAACTCTTCGATGATTAGCCAAACACTTACCTGGTCCGGTCGGCTCGCCAGATCCGCTGACGCTTGTCCCAGCGCGTCGTGAAGGCAGATTCGTCGGTGAACACTACGTTCTGCCAGTCTGCCACTGTCCACGATGAATGTTCTTGAGCGAACAGCAGCCGCTTGTGCCTGTTGTCAGCCGAAAGCATCGGCTTTCTAGCAGGCACGCGGCTGCGCAGGCCAGCTTCGTGCAGCCGCTCACGTATCGTCGTAACGCTGACTCTGAGGCCCAGTTCATTGCGTATTTCTTTAGCCGTCAGTGTTGGGTTGTCCACTGCAGCAGCCACGATCATTCGGTCTTCATCGCCCGTCGTCACCTTCGGTCTTGAGCCACGCGGAAGGTTTTCGATACGCTGTTCGTAACGGAACGCTTGCAAAATCCTATTGACAGTCGACACTGGGCGGCCGCTTAACCTGGCTATAGCTCTTTGCGATAGGCCCTGCTCAGACAGGGTGATGAATTTATTCCGCTCCGGAATTGATACGCCTGGCATATCGGTGGTTACCAAAAAGAGCTTCAGCGAGCAATTCCTCGCTTTTTATAAGAATCGACTGATAACCTCGCACGAAAACATGCGCATCGCTTATCAAAACCGAGGCATCCGCGTCGCGGTTTGTTGCAGCATTTTTAATTTTTTTTAAAGAGTATGGTTGTGCCGATAAAGGAATTTTATTTCACGTCTATGACGTTTCACTATTTCTCAGAAACCGCGTGTGCCACGTTTTTCACCGGAGCCTCCGCGTAATTCCGGTGACACGTCATTGAGCACTACGGGTCTTCTGTGCACGAAATGTTTCAACTTTCATTTCGCCCTTGCAGTACACAAAGCAATAATTAATGATAGCACTGAACAGATATGGCTGGGCATCTGATACATAAAAGCGAAAATTAATGGGAGCGCTGGACAGGTCGGACCAGAATCTGCACAGAGTGGCGTATTCGTCAAGCCTCAAGTTGCTACAATTAACGAAAATGTTTGCTGAGTGCGCGAGTTGCTAGACCTGCATTATGGCATTCTCAGCGACGCATACGAGCCTGAAGAACAAGGGAGGTTAATGGACGAGCGTTGGGAGTGGACGTATGGATGTGTTCCTGTATTATATATTAAATATTTGTAGTAGCAACCTTCAGTTGGGAGTCAGGACTCGTCATGTGTCCCAACTTGTTCTTTTGTTTCGTATGTCGCGCTGTTTTGCTATAAGTACTGCTAATTATAAAATTACGATACGTATAACAAACAATAAAACTGCGCACGCCAGGAGGACAAGACACCATGGGCGTGCTCCGCTGGCGCGCGCAAGCAGCTTGCTGCTGCTCCTAGCATCGACCCTCTCGCGCCGCGCGCAAGCCGCAGGTGTCGACCGGGCGACAGTGCGGCGACACGAAAACACCCTGAGTGACGGCGCTTACACCGCGCCACCGGCGAAACGCGGAAGTCCCAGACGCGCCGCGCGAGGGTCGAGCACATCTTAGTAGGACCCGCACCCTCGCACCCCGGGCGCATTTTCATTAGTTCTCAGGGGCCCACCAGGTGGAGCAGCCTGTCTCGATGGCCACGCGTTCCGGCGTTCGGGTTTCATTCCGTGCCCACTGTGCATTTAGCTTGATCTAATTACTTTGCAGTAAACAGGCCTGCTCTGTCGATCACATAAAAAAATGGAAAGGGACAAGCTGGTGGAAATCGGTCACTTCGAAACCCAACAGAAGGTCAGAAAAGGAAAAGGAGGGAAAACACAAGACTGCTGCATTCGCCTTCCTTTCTGCTATAACTGTCTGTCATAGCTGATTTCCAATGACACGCTAACTGTTGTTCCCATCAATGCACTTGATGCTGTGGAAGTCCAGCTCTTCCACATTGTGTTGAGCGAGCAACAAAGGATGTGAGCACGAGCTGCTCTGGATGTAACTGAATAAAGCGAGGATGAAGAAACTCGGCCTAAAATAACTTATTATTGCCATATGATGCAGGTTTTCTTTCCACGGTTCTCTACACAATGCTTGCCAGCCAATTTTGGACCTTGACTGCACTTCTCTAAAGCTAGGGAATTCATGTTGCACTCCAGCAGCATGTGCAATGCAACCAGCTGCTCCTGCTGAGTGGGCGAGAGGTCCTAAACAGTGCAGTTGGGGGCAGTTCAGGCCCTCACCATCCAGGGTGGCAGTTCACCTGATGACTGGTGCACGGCTGACAACATGACACAGTTTCAGTAGCACGCGTACATGGTTTGCGTGTGATGTCATGTCAGTAGGCGCCGTGGTGGTGGCCACCACTCTGTACATGTCAGATGCGGTTAATGGCAGAGGCTGCTCCTATTGCCACGTGCGTCTCCGAGCAGGCGCGCTTGTGGCGGAGTGATTGTCAAGCTTGTTTCCCTTGCAAAGGTCCGAGGTACGATGCCTGGCCGTGCAGGCACCTTTTTGTTGTTTCTGTAAATGTGGCATTCTGGTAAATTCAAGAACCCTCTTGCTTGTTCGAAGTTCAAATGTTATATGCGCCGAACCTTCTACGCCGATTGTCCCAGACACCCACGTATATGAGGGTGAGGCGATACGGAGTCTCGCTCTTACGCTCGATCGTGCTACTCCGCCTTGATGCCTGCAAAGCTACCTCTTTGTATTTTTGTTTTGGCACAAGTTCACCAAATTAAATGTTTAGTTTTTGTTCATTTATCACCTCATCATCTGTCATTCGTGACATTTTGGTGGAGGTGCGAGGCATTAACAAAAAGGTGCATGCACGGCCAGGCATCGAACCTCGGACCTTTGCAAGGGAGGCAAGAACGACAATCACTCCGCCACAAGCGCGCCTGCTCGGAGACGCGCGTGGCAATATGTGCTAGTGCAGGAACTTGGGCTAGGCCTAGGCAGAAGTTTAAACCGTCAAGTGATCACGACAAAGTTTGCCCGTATTTGTCCAGTTCAGTACGCAGAAAATATTGCCCTGTGTGGTGGCAAGAACCATCTGCTACTTACTCTTAACTGGACTATTACAGATTGTGATCTCTAGCCAAAGGTGGAGGACTTGAATACCCAAGTGCAAAAAATTAAGAGAAATATGCAAAAGTGCATGACGACGATTTTGCTGAGTTCGATAGGCAATGCCCAGCTAGGTGCGTCCTGTTCCCACAGCCCTTTGCACCTTCTATATAAATAGCAGACGTCAATTTTGGAATTGGTGAGCCAGTTTTGTCTTAGTGTCATTTCCTTGTCAATTTCAGAGTGGTGGGTAGCTGTAGTGTTGCCGGGAATGTTTGGCGGAAGCAGGCTGCTGTTGGGAAATGGGACCGGAGACACAGTGGGAATGTTTGGTGCAAGCAGGCCACTGTCGGGAAACGGATAACCGGAGCCACAGCCTTTTTGCAAACTGACACTTAGTCTCATCCATTTTTCTGCTGTCTTGTTCGACACAAAACTCGAGTAACCATGTGTGAATTGCCTCTGCACCATGTGTACACCTAAGTTTTTGTGAGTCTTGCTGAGGTGTCACCTTGCTAGAAACACGGTTGGGCCTACAGCCACCTTGGGAGCTACCGACCAGGCACAATAATGTTTATGACAGCTTCTTCGACCTTCCTCGTAGTTATGCACGGTGCAGATAGTGGTCACATTTTTATGCAATTGCTGAGATGGGCACAAAAACTGTCACTTTGGGCCACTGGAGCCAGCACAGTTCACCATGATCACAGTGTAGCAAAGCTGCAACCACAGACCATCACTGGCCATCAGCATGAGACTACCGACGGCACTCGTGCATAATACATGTTAATGACGCGACATAGGTGCAAACAGTGTATCATGGAGATGAGTCCAGACTTTTTTATACCTACCATTTGGTGGTGGTGGTGGTGGAGCTGCCACCTGTGCTGGGTCCTCACTAGCACCTTTGGTCGCAGCAGATGAGTCCTGCAAAATCCAGTTAAACACAAGTTAACGCACAACAAATTGACAGCCTTTCTGGTTACGCGTTGATGTAATGCCCCTTGCCTACGCCTTAGAATTCAGGTATCGGAGTGCCTCATGCACAGGTCTAGAGAAATTAACTCGTGAGCTTGAGCGCTACGCTCCGAGCTTTCGAAGAAACATTACGAGGCAGCACACTCGTGCAAAGTCAATAAGACCAAAAACAACACGGTGTCTGTTCACTACCAGTAGCAAGTTCTAGCAGACCGTTGCCGTGTTCTGCGGTGGCCACAGTACGGCTGGTAAGGCTTTAAGCGCGCTGAAAAGCATGCTTCAAAGTTACAGCGCGAGCTACCAGTAGCAATTTCGCTGCGCACGGCAACGCGTACGCTAAAACCGCCTATTGCGATTCCCAGCACTTACCAAAACTGCAGCCGAGATGCCGTGTGGCGACGGACGAGGCGCGTCCCCTCTCAAAATCATGCGCCTTCTTCCGTGTATTTGCGGGCCAGGATTCTGTCCTACTCCTCGAGTTCAGCGACGACACTTGGTTCACGCCCCCCACCAGACTGCCGAGTGGCAATCGCGACGTGACAACCTTTGAAAAAGCCCGACTTGACAGCAAAAATTCCAAAAGTGAGGCAAATCTTCGTACAGACACACGAGCACGTTACGCGCGACATCCACCGTCGGCCATGACGATTCATCACGATCGCGATGCAGCTCACGCATTGCGATCATCTAAATTGTTTCACTTACGTAAAAAGACATGATTCATGCGACCTAAACTTGACACCGGTAATTATATTTAGATTGTACCAAATTATACATTTTCAGAAGTTAAAAATGTTGATTTTACAAGAATCTTCGATGCGACGTTGCGCATTCCCCTCTAGGGACATTTTTTGGGTACAAATCCCGATGAAGTTACAACTCAATCGCCACTCTCCGTCGACGTCATCAACGCGCCGCGATGAAGTTCCCTGCCAGTTGAGTTCGCCGCCGATTGAGATTAGGCTTCTCCCACCGGCGACGTCACGATGAAGTTTCTCCATCGCTTTTTCCAGCATAGACAGACTGGGTGAGCTGTGAGCACAGGTCTCATGTTCTTGGGCTGGGCGTCGCAGAGATCGGAACAACGACATCCAGCTAAACTACAAAAAAGAAGAAAGAAAAAGAAAGCAGAACACGAAGACAGCCAATCGCGGCGAAGAAAAGAAGGGTCCCAGCGAATGACGATGCTCAAAATACGACTAGATAAGAAAATTGCGATGAGCGCATGGGAAAAACCGAGTGAAACCCAAATAAGCTAGTGAAAGCCCATTGTCCCTGTGAATATTATATTCTGAACTCCACAATTCACTGAGATTCCCGTTTCGTTCACCGTGATTGGCTGTGTTCATAATCTGCAGGGAAGAAAACTCGCATTTTTGTTTGTTTTGTTTAGTGTGTAGAGCAAAACAAGCGGTCTGCCATTGTCGGGTGCTAATTAAGAGCCGACCAATGCTTACGCGCAATTCGATGTAATTCATGCTCCGACATGGAAGTTTAGATTGAAGTGCTCGTGAGCTATAGTGCTTGGACATATGTAATTTTAATTTTGAATTTCCCAATCGATTTTGGCAATTTGGTATTCAACGTCTGGTCCTTGTCAGATTCGCACCTAAACAAAAAATATTTCGGGCCGTAACGAAGGTTGAAAACTAAAAGTTCCCGGAAGCGATTTCGTCAATTTGGGTTTCTATTTCGGCGTGATACGTTTTCGCCGTGTTATGAAAAAATAGAAAAGCAAAAACTTGACAAGAAGCCTGTTGTTTTCGACGATTTCCAGACGCCAGGCCGCGAGGCTGACCGTTCCGGCGTCGCAGCTCAGATTGGCGGCACGCCTCGCTATCACTCCTTCCTCCGATTCAATCCACGTTTCCTTCTGGGAATCCTCAAATCCGTAAAAAATTAGATTCGTTCTTCGTGACCGTTTTTGGAAATTACAACGGCTGGCTTCGAAAGTTGTAGCGTTGTCCTCCCTGTCGACTCCCGGCGATCGCTAGCGTCTTCCTATCTTACGTTTCGCATTAAAGTTGTCTCTTCGATAAAATCGAGTAATCCATCCTATTACTAGTTTCTAAAGGTGAACATTTGAGTTTTGTAGTGTTCGTGCTTTCACACTCTTTTGTTGTCATTTAAAGGAATCAATCGAAGGGACCGGAACAGAACTATGAAGAGTGGTCTGGTCACCTGGGAGCTTTCATTGAAATGAAAACCTCTAAAGGTGCCCCTTCCCAATCCACTTCGCAACATCTTCAAAAAGGACAAAAAAAAGTTTCTTTTTGTGCAGCGTAACCGAGTCCTTTGGATAATCACGTGCCGAGTGTTTGTTGGTCGCAACTAGAGTCGTAAACACTGCACAATCGGAGAAGAACAGACACCGCGACACGTGAAAGTCCATAGACGCTTTACACGCGCGTCAGATTACAGCCGCCATTGCCGACCTTCACTTGTCTTATCGAGATGCCGAGCCACTGAAGCCGGCGTTCACGAGCCTCCACAAAGGCCAATGCTGATGAGAAGGACTCGATAAAATCTAAGATGGCAATAACCCGTCCCGCTGTGGCAATGATGAAGTGAAGTGAACGTAATAAGAGCAAACAAAAACTGAAGGTCGGTTATGGCGGCGCCCATGCACATCTGCTGCAAAGCGTCGATAGAGCCGCAGCCGCACTTGTCCTGCATCATTACAAAAGACAGTCTGGATACAGATTGGAACGCGAGTCACTCTTGAGATCCGTGCTTCGAATGCAGCACGGGAATGAGTTGAAGGAGGGAACTCGGGCACGCGGCATTCGAACCACGGATATTGCGGTGACTCGTGTTTGGAAGCTGTCTTTTGCATGATGTATGAACAGTGTGACCCCGGTTTAAAACATGCTGTATGTGTGTGCGTGAGGGGTGTGTGGTGCGGGCGTGCGTGTGCTTGAGTGCGCGCGTTTTAGTGACACCAGAAAAAAGTTATTTATTATTTATTTTTAACATACTGCAGAATAAGATGGTCCGACAGGAGTGAATACGAGAGAGTAAATCACACTCAGTGCACGATAACATACAAGTAATACCTTCGACAGGAAATACAATAAAGATATTTCTCTAACGTGCATATGCTGCAAACTTATGGAGCACGTGATTTATAGTAAGCTTATTACACACTTGAACATAGATCATTTCCTTCTCCGAGATCAGCATGGGTTTCGATCTGGAGCATCCTGTGTTACTGTGCTTGTTGACGTTCTTCACTTTTTGGCAAGCGCCATGAATGCTGGACATGAAGTAGACTGTTTGTTTTTAGACTTCAAAAAAGCCTTTGATCTCGTAAACCATGAATTGTGAAATTACAAACTTACCTTACTTGCCATTGACAATAATGTTTTAGGTTGGCTCCAGGACTAGCTGAGAGAACGAAAGCTGTGCGTTGTGCTAAACGGTGAGAAGTCCGATTACTTTGGTGTTACCTCTGGTGTCCCCCAGGGTTCTGTTCTGGGACGTTTGCTCTTCCTGGTATATATAAATTATATTATTAATAGAATACAATCAAATATAAGACTATTTGCAGACGGACTGTATTATTTATAGAGTAATTATTGATTCGAATGACGTAAATTTCTTACAGGCTGATCTCGACAATATTTCAATGTGGTGTAACAATTGGAAAATGAATCTGAACGTTAAAAAATGTGTTCACGTGATACTTACTCGAAAGAAAAGCTCCATTGGTTCAACCTACATAATAAATAATGAAATAAGTCAGGCTAACTCAAGCGTAAAAAACTTGGGTGTAATTCTGTCCAGCGATTTAACGTGGAAAGCTCATGTGAAAATGATAACTCTGAAGGCTGTACGGATGCTTAATTTTATACGACGAAATTTTCGACAGGGTACATGCAAAATTAAAGAAACTTTGTACTTTACGTTCATTCGCCCCTGTATTGAATATGCAGCAGTTGTGTGGGATCCCCACCCCAATAACCTAATAGAAAAACTGGAAAAAAAATCAAAATCAATGTGCTAGATTTGTTCTAAATGACTACCGATTCGGGGCAAGTGTCACGACCATGAGGATAAATTTAAAGCGGGAATCACTAGTTGAGAGCAGAAAAATGTTTAGGTTGAAATTTTTACATAATATATATAACAGTCACCTTTTAATCAGTCGAGAAATGTTTTTACACAAACCTTTCTATATATCGGGAAGGAGCGTACCACCAGAACAAAATCCGACCCTACTTTTGCCGTACTGATGTTTTTGCGTTTTCTTTTTTTCCAAAAACTATAGAAGAATGGAATAGGTTGGTTGAAGGATGTGTTTAACGTATATACAAGTTTGTTTGTGCTTCTATGTTTTTGTTAGAATTTAATGTGTTTCGTGTACTCACCCCTGCTATAATGCCGAAAGGCGATGCAGGTCTCTATGTAAATAAAAAAGTTTTATACTGGACATAAAAATGTAACCAGCAGCAGAAGGTAATGTAGCAGTGAGAACCTATGCAGTCATGAACTGGGAGGAAACGGCTAACTCAGTGGGAACAAAATTCCAGTCAAATTGTGCCGGGGAAAAAAGAAAATTTAAAAATATTGGTGCGAGCAAAGTTTAGAGCCAGTAAGTGTGGCTGATAATGTCTGGTTAGTCTCGTAGTAACGGGTTGTAGGTATGAGTGCCGATTAATAGAAAAGCTATCAAGTGCAAGAAGAAACAAAAACTTGAGCCTAGGCCTTTTCCTTCTTCCCTGTAACAAGTCAGTTTCGTTTATCTGCATTACTGAGGAGGGAGAGTCGGACATTTTTAATTTATCGTAAATAAATCTGACTGCCCGCCTTTGAACTCATTCTAGTTTATTTATACATTTTTTGGTAAAGTGGTCCCATACAATGCTGGCGTATTCAAGTTTAGGTCTTACAAGCGAGTTGTACGGCAGTAATCTTACGTCCTGATAGGCTTTTTTTCTTTTTTTTTTGCTCTAGGACTAAGTAAAAGTTTTCGTAATGGTTTTGTTTTGGCTCTGGGGCTAAGTAGTTGGTGGCCATGGAGGTTCCTCTACCCGTGGACAACTTTGTGTGGCATTTTGGACGAGAGAAGGATCGCGCGTGTTCAGCTTTCACGGTGTTCATGTATGCGCCTCCGTACCTCAGACTATAGCCATCAAAAGTTGCTACCCAAACGAAGAAAGTAGGCGGAATATATTATTAGGTTAGCTAATTAACCTTAGAAAAAAGTTTGACTTCATGTTTAACATTTTCATTTCTGGCGGCGTAATATAGGCTCATAAGCGCCGAATTGTTTCGGTGACGCCCTCTTAGGGTTTCCTTTGCCGACGTCACGACCAGGATTTGCCTCCTCGCCGCGATTGGCAGGTTGTGCATCTCGCCGTGAACCTGCGATTGGGCATGCATTAGAATAACGCGGGAAGCGATTGTTTTGGCCAATCGCGAACTTGGACCGCTGCAGACGCTCTTGATCGCGCACGTCGCTATTAGCCTAACTGTGACGTGAAATTTTGAGGAAAACAAATTCGTAGTGGGCGCGACAAAGAGAGAAGTGTCATCATTGTACATATCTTCAAACCTAAACTAAGACGTTAAAGAGCGTCTGCGACATCGACATAGAGCATGAACGGCGTTCCGATCGTGTTCCGGCGAACACCGGCGAAATGCTGCACTTGGTCGACGTTCGCTCGTCGTCTGCGGGCTGTGCGACCAGCCTCACTGACCGCTTTCTTTGTCGCCGCCACTGCAGTGAAAATCAGGAGCCAGTGCCCTTGCGCAGTTAAGGCATCCCGAGAAGCGAGGAGATCGCCCTCTGGTACAGTGAATGCTAAGGGGATACTCGAGACTAAAGTAAGAATTTTATAAATAACATTAACGTCTTTATGACTGCGAGAAGGCTAAAAAAGTAGTAATTTCTGGTAAAAAAACGTTATCAAATAAAACCTACAATTAATAAATAAACATGACGTTTGCATCATTTTTTGTTTCACCACTCATCGAGTAATTCTTAGGAAATAATCCAACCGTGACTTGCCAGGCGAATGCTGGTTGCAGAATGTTCTCAGAGAAGGCGAGCCTGTGCGTGCTTCAATCGTGTCGGTGCACACGGTCAGTGAATCACTACTGAGAGCCATACACCCGCACTTGTTTGTTGTACGGAGCAGCGCTCGAGCTACCTTTTGTCTTCGCATCTCGATCGTTTCGACGGAGCAGCGTTCATCCACTTTGTATTTGTTAGGCGGGCCCGCGGAACCCCTCTCGGGTGGGTAATTGTATCGGCGGCTGCGGGGGCAAATACGGATTACAAGTGTTCATAACCAAAAAAAAAGAAAGTCACAATTTACATCGGGCTGTTTTTAAGCCGCGCTGCTTATACATAATACAAGTTGGTCTGCTTCTTCCGCAGGGGTTGCGGTGATGGCAGAACGCCGAGCTCTGATTGGCCGATTGAAAACAAATAGTGGGTAGATCTCAAGGCGTCTAGCCACTATCCTTTCTATTCAGAACCAATCAGAACTCGGCGTCGTTCTGTCGTCACCGCACCCACTGCGCCTGAAGCAGACGACTGGCTCTCCGCGTGGGAATGACAGAGTGTTCGGTCCACACATGACGACAAAAAAATTGCGGACACGCCTCAACCATGTTCGAAGGCTTCGTACATAGGCATGTTTCGAACATGCGCGCAGCTTTTGTATGACCAACATGACAGGGCCGTCATAGGGAAAGAAACACGCCTCCGGCAGTGTTTGGAGGTTGTCTTTTGTACGATGTATTCGCGGTGTGCCCGGGGCTTTAAGGTATGGTACACTGGTGGGCCTTTTGTTGACGGCGACACGAGCCAGCATAATACCTCGAGGTAACCGTAGCACACCGAACGTTTTCTCGCTGTCGGTGTAGCTTGCTCGGGCGAAGCATGGCCGACGAGCTCGGCTTGAAGGCTCCAGTCCGCAAAAAATAATAACGGGGGCTTTATACCCGTCATCTGCCGTTCGAAAACTAGTTTCATTTTAAAACTTTTCGTTCAAAACAAACGCGCCTACAAAAAAAAAAAAGAAAAAAAGAACAACAGAGGTGACGTGCTACATATTGAACGAAGAGGCAAAAGTCACAACGGGGATTTTGGCAGAGCTCAAAGTATGCAGCAGCTCGACCGTGTCTCAGCATCGCGTCGTCGCTAAAACTCTTTTAATATGGAAGCTTCTCAGGCAAGGTGCCTCTGTCGATGGAAGTGGCGAAACATAAATAAACAATAATAAAGAGAAACTGAGAACTCATGTCGTTTTACAAGTTTCCATGGAAACTGACGAAAAACGGAACAAAGAACTACAACGAAATATTTTTGAAAACGGATTTTTGATTGTGAAAGGCATTTTTGATTGTGATGGCTGATCGATAATTCTTTTTTATGATTTCGTTATAATAATTTTTAGCTTTTGTTTAGTATTTGCTTATGGAACTAAGTTGATTAAAAAACTGTTATTTCTTGTCGGTGTTGACAATTCATTAAAACGAAGTTCTAGTATCGCGAAGAGCTTGTAACTAACAAAAAAAAAAACACACGAAAACACTTTCTTTTTTTGTCTTGGAGTGGTAGACAGAGAGCAAAAGCAAAGTGTTTTTTTTATTCAGTTTTTGTTCGTCGGCGTCATCTTTCGGTTCTTCGATTAGTCTTGCATTCCGGTATGAAAGTCCTCGCGTTTATTCTTTCGCCTCCAGGGGGATTTGGCGTACGTCGAGGAGGTTCGCGCCAATTTTTAATGCTAGCGTATCCTTTCAGACGGGTATTACTTGTTTCAAGTTGATTCCACACTTAAGCCCAGCAAGAAAAAACAAGATATAGATCAGCGTTAGCGAGACAAAGCACGCGTTCTGGTGTCGAGCCGCTCTCCGTCATGGCGTACAAACTCAAGATTATTCGTGCGTCGTTATTTTTAACATCACGCAGTAATGCGAGTCTTCAACTTGCATTATTGCGCGAAGCAAGTTAACGACCACAGATTAGCAAGTGTATGGCTTTTGCACTCCGCTCGTTGCTTCGCCCCTTTAATACACTTTTTTTTTTAAAAAAAAGCGCCGCCACCTTGAGAATTGCGACGCCGACGACCCCGTCTTGAAATGCTAGCTGGTTATGGCAGCACAGCTGTCTGGGCAGGCAACGGTGTGGGTAGGGTGTACTAGTACACCCTAGTTCCAGTACACCCTAGTGTGGGTGTCACAGAATTCGACTATTTTTCTCTTTTTTTTTGAGTTTTCGTGAGGGAGCGCGTCCGATTGTCGGTCGCCCCTTGCCCCGCGGGTTGAGCGGGAGAGCTAGGGCCATCGGCTGGTGCTGTTTCGCGGCCCCCGCTAATTGGAAACCGAGGGAGAGGTCCCCTCTCGAGGAGGGTGCGGCGGAATGTTCTGTCCCCAACTCGGGCGGTTTCTTCCTTTTTGATTTTTGTTGTTGTTGTTTTGACAAGAAAAGCAATGTTCCCGGAAAGTGAGGACCTCGGCTTGGTTTCGAGCCGAGTCAAGTCAGTGTATGCGGAAACTGGACCCGTGGGTGGACGCGACGTGAAAGTTGGGAGCGACAGCGGGTGCGGCGGAAGGCGGAACGCGGGAAGACCTCGGCGCGGCTCTGCAGGCCCCCAAGTGTGCGTGCTCGTGGATGAGTGTGGTGCCGAGGAGCATCTCTGACGGAGCATCCAAGCGCGCACAGACTTCCTGTTTCGACCAGCGTCGCAACAGGCCCGAGTCACCCACACCACTCTCCGGACCCAGATTCGCTTCACTCACCCTTGTAGAATTGTATCGTACCATTTAGAGCTAGTATTGTGTTATACCTTTTTTGTTTGTTCTTGTGTACTGTCCAGTGTGGACAACGCCTTTAAACCGCTGCTCTGCCGGTTATTCTTTTTTATGTGTGAGTAGCGTCTGCGCGCTAAGAAAAGCAGTGTTGTTGTTTTTGAGTTGTTTTTTTTTCCTTGAATTTCATTGCATGTAAAAGCGCCGCGCGCGAGAAGGGCAAGACTTGGCTTGTGTTTGTTATTTTTATACGTTGCAGTTTTGGGCGTGAGTCAAAGTAAATCGTTCAATTGCTTTTACGCAACGTCTCCGTCTCGTTCCTCGCCCCTCAGAGTGAGTCCATCCACCGGGGCGTGGACCTATCGTCCGGTCAGCGGTCCTATCAAAAATTATAAATTTGTTTGCATCGGATATCTTATTTTTTCAATTTTCCGAACCTGTGACAGTAGGTGTTGGGGGCAACTTGATTAGACTTGTCTATCGCGGCCACAATAACTTGGCTGGAAGTTAGCCGGACCAATCGAGCTGGATAATGACAGGCCGTCACCCCAACGAATGAATATAGTAGTCTATAGGGGTAAGCTCTCGGCATGTGATAGATGGATCTTGAGTGGAGCACCGGCACCGGGTTGGAATCGGTCCGCTTGGTTAAAGTTGCGCACAAAAAGGCAGAGAAACGTGACGATGAGTCTGATACAAAGCCCTCGCGAAGCTCGCAATCCAGTGACTTCATAAATAAGAATCCTCGGGGAACATGTGAAGCTCAATAACATTGCAGCCGCACTAGCGCTGCAGCTTCTTTTGCTCATCGGACACTTTTCCGAAATTGTTTTTTTGCTCACTAAAATTATTTGTGCAACCGACGACGACGCAGTGATAGCCAGGCAACCGTAGATTTTCAGAGATTGTAAAACGACGAAAAGAAGCACTCGGAACGAACTATACGACGTCCGTTCTAGGCCTTTTTCGCCCATACCCTCGGCGGTTGCATACCCTGTGTCAGCGGGCAATCCAAAAATGGACCGGGTCGAGGGTGCGTTAGTTGCCAGATGGTATGAGGCATAGCCTCTTGTATAAGTTTCACAGTGCCTGTCAAGGCAGAGCGCGCGCAATGCGAGGGCAACCGGCAAAAGGTGCGCGTAGCTCCCGGCTGGTGGCGCCAAGCAGCGCCAGTGTCTGCAGTGAAGACAACCTTTTGCTTCGCAGGGAGCATGCACACCAGGGAATGGGTTATCGTGCCGGCGAAGCGAGTGGCCCTTGGCAGCCTCTCACGTTAATCTTGTGGACTGTTGCTGGTTTACGAGGCAATCCAGATTATCTCTCTGTAGAGATCCATTAGAGAAGGAAGCGTCGGGCGGCAAAGCGGTTTTAGACGAATTAAAACGCGAGTGAAAAATAACCTGAGCATAGACGTGTCACGTTGACTTTTGAATCAGGAGGCTCGCTAACGGGAACTGTTTATTTTGAAAATAACGAGAAAGCAGTTGACGGCACGTTTGAAGAACACAGATTAAGTCAGACATAATAAATGAGACCCATATAGTGAAGACGCACTCGTGCCACTGTGTTGAATGGCGTTCGTGGAGGCAACGGAAAAAATATTGAGCTCTCGCCAACATCTGCCGTCAAGTTTTTATATACCACGGAGGGGAAAGAAGAATGTCTGAGACGCGATTATCCTACCTGCGAATGCGTATAACAAAACAAAGCGTACAACGATTGTCTATTTCCGCTTGTTAGAGACCACACCGTGGAAGGTCTCTAGTTCAAGTTTTGAAACTTACGAGAAAGAGGCATTCGCACCAACTTCGTGTACGCTTCAATTTTTAAAGTTTTACTGAAATCATAGGTTATTAGAAGTCACCCGTAGAACTTTGTACAAATGAGACGAACAAGTTCATGGCGATGAGCCTCGTTGTTGGTTGGGCAGACTAGCAGAGGAGAGTCGCAGACTGCTGGCTCTGCTCACCTGAGAAGTGTCTCGAGGGGTCGTCAGTTCCTCACGTTGCATTATAACACATCTACCGCAAAATGTTTGAGAATGTTGAGTAGATTAATTAGTTCGTCTGAGGGGTACGGGAGTCCTTTTCGATCCAAGTGGTTTATAAGACCATGCCAATGGCTATTGGTCTTCGGTTTCGCCGTTTTACATGAGCAGGACATGCCAAATTTTTGTTTACAACACGGGTGATGTAGCGTCCGATGTGTGCCGTTGCAGGTAACTCGAGGAGCTGCATTTTCCTTACAGCATGATGGGACAGCAGAGCCAAACTTTTCGCTACAACTTCTGGTAGGTCGAATGATACGGTAACTAGCACTGTAGGTATAGCATGCAAGGGCAGGACAAGCGTATGATATCAATTCGTCGCTCACATGTCAACTACTTGCCGCAGCTGGTAATAAGTTAATAGGGCTTCGGGACGTGAACTGCGGATCTCTGGGACACCGCTAAGCACGACGATCGAGCACGGCGATACAGGAAGTTATGCGTGTTCCAACATGAACAAGGCGCTGTCTCAGCTATCCGAATTTCGCGCGCTCAAGGTCACTTTCACTTCGTTTCTTTTTTAGGGGCCGTAAAGGGCGCTGAGGGGCAGGATTCGGTAAAGCCCCTTGATGCTTCAAAAGTAGCGCAAGGTTCGTCGATGCACGAGGCACGTGCAACGTGCAGCCTTGGGAAGATCATGGCGGCACAGCGCAGCACTGAGCTAGATTTCAGACGCCATGATCTTCCCAGAAGTGGCGCGTGGGAGGTGTCTCGAGCATTTCGACAACAATGAATGGCGCCACTTTTCCCAGGATAGAGGGGCTTTAGGATTCGGTGCTTTGTGAAGAAGTGGCGGGATTTGCGCTCAGGAGCAGCGGCGCGCTGACAGGTATAGTGAAACTTATATAGGAGGCTCTGTATGAGGTTATGAGTGGACTAGCGACGCATAGACTAGCCACGCGTGAACTAGCCACGAGGGCTACAAGCGCGAGCTCCGTTATTTTGTATGCATCTCGGTTGCACGAGGTCTCGAGCAGTGGGAGGACCAAAGTTGTACTACAGTGTTCCAGAGGGTGTAGTGGCAAGAGCAGCGCTCCGCTTACAATGGGCCGCGTTAAGACGGCCAACGTAGGTGCCGCGAGTGGCGCTGGAGTTCTGTGCCCTAGGAGAATTTGTGGCAGATGGCAGATGTGCGATGGGCGAAGAAGACGACGAAGCTGAGGCGGTACGCTTCTCCCGAACGTAGCACCGTAGCACTTTTCTTTGTGGTGTAGGGGTGGGGAGTCTTCCCGTTCCGTTGCCGTCACCGTCATAAATGCAAAAAAAAAAAAAAAAGACGGCCGCACACACTGCTTTGCGCCGGGATGCAAGTCCGGCTACCCGGTCAGCAGAGGCAGCCACCAGCGATCGTAAGCCGTCGCTGTTTCGTGCGCAAAAGAAGGAGTCGCTCATACTACAGTGGGAAAATCTTAATCGAGAAGATAAACACCTCACGGAGACATCAGCGGTGTGCGAGAGACATTTTTAACCGCGCCTTATTCTTCGGGACTATGTGCACATCGTCAATGGCGAAGAGGTTAGGATTCTATGCCGCAATATATTATAACTATTTTGTAGTCATTTTGCGTACTATGTTGCTGGATATCTGTCATGTGCTTGCTGTGTATGTCGATGAAGTGTATTACCACTTTCGAGAAGTCATAAAGCAATGCGGCAGACGGTATACTTCTTGCATTCTGTCGTCTGCTGCAGGCATCTCGAGGACCCTGGAAGTTGCAGCCGCAAATAGTTATTTCAGAAACGAGCTGATTACCGGCACACTTCTGTCGAAACATATATGACATTCAAGCTTTCTATATCTGTGATTTTTAGAAGTTTAAATCCTACTCCTGATTTTTGGAATGGTTGGGATTTCGTAGCGAAACCGAGCCTACATGTATTCGTCCATAACAACGACCCTAGCAACGGTTTGTTTGGACCCATGACGTCACACTTACGGAGTCAATATCGCCTGAGCTTCCCAACACCTTGATAAAATGGAAACTTGGGCGAGTTGGTGATTCATATCTCAAGGCAACAGCGCAAGATCAGTCACACAAAACGAGACACTGAAGGACAACCACACGCGCTGACTTACAACCTCTTTTTTTTTTTAATAAGGAGAAGAAAACAAGGAGGTTAGCCCTGGAATTTCCGAGGCTGGCTACTTTGCTTTGGGAGAGGGAAGTGGGAAGAAAAGGGGAGAGAGAGTTCTAGTTCTGGAGGGAGCACTCAATGGTGCACGACTCTGGATGTAGATCTTGATGGCGCACAGCACTGGAGAGTTATTCACTCAGCACACTTGAGATTAGTGTAATACAGTCATCGCAGTCTACGTTCAATCACTTGTCGCGTATCGATAGTTATCAACACGAGGGTCTGTATTTACAATGGAAATAGTATTATAGACGATCAATTAGCCCTGTATATTGAAGAAATATTTCCAATGCAGCTATAGCCTTTTGTTGAAGACGCGGAGGGTCCCACGAACCCAAGACTCTCTCTAAGCTAAAAGGCTTGCTGTCTAATGCTTGAATATTATTTATCAATATCTGCCTGTCTTCGTCGAAAAGCTCACATTCATAAAAGATATGACAGTTGTCCTCAGGCACGTTGCAATGCTGACAGTTAGGGCTGGTGACGAGACCGAATTTATGCCTTTGAATGTTTGTGTATGTGGCATTCAGGCGCAGGCGATGTTACGGTGTTTACGGTGTTTGAGGAGAATAACATAAAGGACGAAAACAGGACGACACAGGAGAAACGTGTCGTCCTGTTTTCGTCCTTTATGTTATTCTCCTCAAACACCGTAACTTAACCAGCACGCTCCATTTCCACGAGGATGTAGAAGTGTTTCAAAATTTCTTGGCAAATTACATGGAAGTGCATTTTGGAGGAAAGGATCAATCGCATATAGCGGTTTGCAATGATATGCCGGTGATTGCCATAATTGTTGGAATTCCTGCTTTCCAAATTGTCGAATAAGGGCTCGAGTGTCGCTTTTGGTAAATGCGACTACATCTGTTACTCCACTCAGATGGCCTTGTGCCGCCGCCCTATCTGCTGCTTCGTTTCCTTGTAGTCCCGAATGGCCTGGAACCCACTGGAACACCACGTCGTGTCCACGACTCTTTGCTGTGGCGTGGGTAGCCAAAATGTCGAGGATCAAACAAGGGTTGGAAGAATTCACAGTAGAATGCTTCAGAGCCTGTAATGCAGCACGTGAGTCCGTAAAGATCACCCATTGAGTTGGAGCCATTTGATTTTCAATATGTTGTAGTGCTTGTTTTAGTCCGTGAAGTTCAGCAGTCGTTGAAGAAACCCTGCGCCGTATCTTGAAAGCAAGAGTTTCACCCAACGTTGGTATCACCACTGCAGATGCCGATGTGTCAGCGTATACAGAGCCATCCGTGTATACGTGTATATGATTAGAATATATGTTATAGATGTGGTTCAAAACATGCTGTGTTATTACTGGTTGCGGCTGTACTTTTTTGTCAACAAGACCGGTACATGGAGATTAATTTGTGGAATCGAAAGCGTCCAGGGTGGGCATAATGGAGCTTCATGAAATACAGCTGATGGTGGGATTTTTGGATATAATAGTTTCATAGATTTACCAAACCCGGAGCATGGTCGCGTGTGAGTTAAGAAGATGGTGATGCTTATGACGGACTTTGTATCGCAAATGTATAGGAAGGGTTTCCTGCGTGCGCATGATAGATATAGGCAATGCCCTTGCTTCAGCAAGTATACCGGTTACTGATGTATTTCCAGGAACACCAAGACAGGTTCTAATAGACTTGTTGATTTCTGCTTGCATACTTTTCGTGTTAGTAACTGAAAGTGAGTGCAAAATGGGCAGGCTGTATCGAACAAGGCTGTTGATTAAGGCCTCGTGGAGTTTGAGCATGGGTGTGCAGCACCTCCCCGACGTTCTTCCAGTTAAGTAACGAAGGGCGTTGCACGCAGAGCCAAGCTTGTTTTTCAGATACTTAATATGTGGCGTTCAAGTTAAGTTCTTGTCTATTACAAATCCCAGGAATTTGGTTGAGGGAACATAGGGTAAACAATTCCCAGCAAGAATCAATGGAAAACGTTTCATAGACATTCTTGTAAAGGCCATTGCGACTGTCTTTTCGGGTGATATGCACAAACCTCGGTTTCGCAGGTAATGGCTGACTCCAGCTAGAGCTCTCTGGAGCGTTCTCTGACTGACGTAACGGTTGGCGTTTGTGGACCATAAACAAAGATCATCTGCGTATATATAGAACTGAATTTCCTTGGGTAGTATATTGGGTAGAGAAATAAGAGTTATATTGAAGAGCATAGGGCTTAGGACTCCCCCCCCCCCCCCCCCCCCCCCGAGTGGGACTCCCACTCTGTGAAGTTCAGGTTGCCTCCCCGCCGCTCAGTCCAGCTTACTGAAAAAAAATTGCCATCCACAGTGGTCATAAAAATAGTGCGGTGACTGAGATAGTCCTTTACCCACCTAAAGATCTTACCACTAAAACCGTGTTCAGCCATTGAAGTCAATATAGCCTGATGTGTAACGGAATCAAAGGCCTTCTGAATGTCTAAAAAAATAGCTAAGGTTGTTTTCCGATCAGCAATACCTTGTTCAACTGAACTGACGAGGTCAATTACACTGTCAGTGGCAGAGCGTCCAGTTCGAAATCCTGACATCTCCTGAGGATACAACCTTGCTTTCTCGAGGCACCATGTCATCCTTGACAGAATCATGCGCTCCATAATTTTACGTACGCAGCTTGTAAGAACAATCGGTCAAAATGATCCAAGATCAATTGGTGACTGTCCGGGCTTTAAAATGCGGGTTACCTGGCCTTGCTTCCATGCACGTGGAAGCACACCAGTGTTAAAGGATTCGTTATAATAATCCAAAAGTCTGCGCTTCGAGTGCTCGTTTAGACGGGAGAGTGCACTAATGTCTCTGACGGTGTGTGCAGACTGTCTTTTGCATTGTCAGTGTGACCGCGGCTGCAAGGTTTGGATGAACGCTGCATACGTCCTTGTATACGATATTCCTTTGGAATTTCCTTCCCAATCACTATTCCTTTCTCCGCCCGTTCGTCAATCTAGCATAGACCGAAGACCCGGCAACGAGCCAGTGGGGGGACGAGAGAAGGCAGGCGTCTACACTCGAGACGTCTTTACTTCTTTTGTAGGGTGTCGACTTCATCCTCCGAGTCTCGGGTTGATCTAAGACAGCAGTCAGACTACATCAGCTCTCCTTCCCATCGCCCGGCTTGCTGGCTGCGTTCAGCGAGCACCCATTTCTCCTCATCCCCGAGAGGACGGTGCACTCATTGGAAAAGCCAACCAAACGTCACTCTCGAATCACGTGACCACGTTCCTCCCTATGCACGTGTGTTCGTGGACAGCACGGTCACCCGATGCAAGAGCGACAGCCGATTCGATCGGGTCCAGCCGGCCCGTCGCATGGTCGCTTCCAGCCCGCTGTCAGCGTGGGGGAAAGCGGAGCGCGGTACTCAAGGCGCACTCCCCGAATGAGGATCGAAGACAAACACCGACGATGTGATCGGAGAGCATCGAGGCGTAGCGACTCCTGCATTCCCCTCGAGGGTCGTTGCTGCGGGGCCCTTGTCAGCGACATCCTCTTCGACCCCGTCTTGTTGCGCGGTGGGTCCGCCCGCGTGGTGGGCGTTAGGCTTACCGACGTCGCGGGAAAGGGAACGGGGTCCGGCACTGCCCGTCGGCGATGCGGGAAGAAAGGTCCAGCCCTCACGGCGCGAGCTTCTCGGATGTCGTCGATTTCACCCTCTGCCGAGCGCGGATGCCCATGACAAGAACCGCCATCTGTCGCAGGGGGCTGGAGATTTTCGGTGGCGCGGGGGGTGGTTATCGATCTGCGGGTGCGCGGTGGTTCTTTATCGGCCTCGAGTCGCGATCGGTCTCTTTGTTCGCTCACGCGGGCTATACCGAATCTCGTCAGGTCTCGTTCGTCGCTCTTTCTTTCCCCTTTTTGGTTCTGCGTGTGTCGTTCGTCTGTCGTTCGGGTTTTCTTGGCCGTGTCCGCTTCGTTCGGGCTCGAGACAAGCAAAGCTGTGTTAGACCATCGTATAGTATGGCGGATTTTCTTTTCTTTCTATGAGAATGAGGTTGCGCTGTTTATGGTCATGGTTTCCGCAAGCAAAGTCCTTCGATGATTCTTCCATTGCTGCAGCGTGTTTGTGCTCGCAACAAACATCCTCACATGTTCCTTTGTGTATACTTCCCCTCTATACACTCAGTAGGGCCGAGTGTGTCAAAGCACCGCTGCTCGGAGAACGTGGACTGAAATCTGGTGCTCCAGAACGTCCTTGTTTTCAATCTCAACTCCTGCCCGTTTCGACCTGGGTGAGCATTGTACCGGCGTGCTGTAGTGTATCACTACTGCGTGATGCACGTTAAAGACCCCAGGCTAGCGGTTGTACTGCACTGGCTAAATTGCTCATCTACAGTGGGGAACAATGTCGCCATATACTCTGGCTGACTCAAGCTTGTCTAAACAACTAACGACTAATTTGTTCGATGCCATTCCTCAGATGTTGACAGTGATCAGAGTGGCCAGACTGAATTTTGAAATTTGTTTATTACGCCTTCGCATAACCCATTTGAAAACCACTGCCATAAAGAAGGATAGCGAATCCCGATCGCCTTTCTCATTGGCTAAACTGATCCCGTGTCAACCGATGGTTCATGCCCCGAGTGCATCGTGGTGCGTATACATACATTCAGGAACTTTCTAGGGTGTAAATTTCGCCATCTGTCAGAGAATGAACTGCGCCTTCTACCACGCTAATGAGCTTTTCCTCATCAAAGAACGCCGAATTCCTCGCATCGCAGCGAAGCAATAGGGACTTTTAGCAAACCGTTATCGTGTTCCGCGTACTGCGCTACCGGAGCCTTTGAAGCACGCTTTTAAGCGCGCGCACGCGGTGATACCGTTACCGCGGGGCGCGCGCTTAAAAGCATGCTTCAGAGGCTTCGGTATAGTCAGAGCCACTAAATGAGCTGCGCTTAGAGTATCGGCAATCTGTTTCCTGACGTTGTTGTAGGTGCCGCCATTTTGGTTCTTGTGCATAGCAGACTCAACTGTCGATCGTGATGATTCAAAAGTGCGACGTCATCAACATTAGATTCGGTGTTATGAATCTTATGTTATATTGCTTTGCTGTGTCGCGAGCTGTTTAGACATTTGTGGAGGGTGAAAAAGCGTTTCTTGTGATTTCAGATAAAGCTTCAGATAACTGGCAACCATAATTTTAAGTCACAATATGAACAAGTGTCGTTACTCTCAAGCGTAGCTTATTTAGTGACACTGGGTATAGCGCGGTACGCGGAAAGCGGGAACGGTTTGCTAAAAGACCCAAATCAATAGACACTTTTAGCAAACCGCTGCCGCGTTCCGAGTACCGCACTACCGGAGCCTTTGAAGCATGCTTTTGAAGGGGCAATGAAAGCAATTTCGGATATTTTCTTGGCGATTGAACTGGGTTCCAGGCACGTCTCAGGCAACGTTGCTAAAATTTCAGCCGAAACCGGCGCTTGTGTGCCGCGCAAATCAATTAAACAGTCGCGGTAATAATCGTACCAGGATCGACTGGGGCGACGCTCCGAGAGTGGCGGGAGAAGCCAGGAGAAGCGGAGCTCACGTGACCGATGCGGGGCCAACGAGCGCGACGCCACAAGAGGCGCATCAGCGATTGGTCGAAACGAGAGACGTGCCCTCGGTCACGTTTTGGTTCGCGATTTTTAGGAATACTGTTCTAATTCACGCTTGAATAACCGTGAAAAGTATAAATCGGACCGAAAATGATGACTAAACCGTATATAAAACAGCATAATTGTTTTTCTCTTTGCTACGCTGGACGCGAAACGGGCAACGAAGTACTATGGGCAAACAAAATAAAATAAAAAAGACGTTTGGTTTCGGTTTCAGATGTCGGCGTCGTGTTTACTTTGGGAACACGGTACTCGAAGGATTCTGCAACATGGTAGTCATGCCGAATTTGTGCGCTGTAGATGGCTGTTCTAACGGTCGACTCGCTGAAGACCAGTATTCGTTCGGGCGACGCTAGTTTTCACGTGTGGGTTGCTGTTCGTGTTCTTTGACGACGAAAAGAGAGGACGTCCGACTTTGGTGAAAACCAAAAATGGTGCTGTTTATTTTCTCCTTCTTGGGGAGCGTATCCCGCGGAGGAACCGGTTCCCGGAACGGCCGGGTCGCTGCCGCTTTCCCCTCGGCATCTCCCCCGCGTCCCTGTCCTTCGGCAACGCGCCGCTCTCGTCTCGCCTGCGCGAATGTTGCTCACTGCTTCCCTGCTCGGAGCCTGCGGGCCGCACGTTGCCGGCTGGGCGCTCTCCGTCGGGTGATGGCGGAGGCCGCCACACACGTACTCCCGTTCCGTTGGTGGTAGCTCACTGAACGGAATCCCGAACTCGCTCGCGAGAGCGGTATTGTCGTCCATGTTGACAGATTCGACGAAATGACCGCGCCACCGCGCTGCTATAACCCACCGCGGTAACCAGTCTCGATCTCCTAAATACCACCGATACCGACTATTCACACTTGACGTCACTCCCTACGTCACCTCTGTTTTCGGAGGCCCAGAATTGAGAATGGAGATAGTTCAGTTTCGGTTTCTTCAGTTCTTTCGTAGGCACAGAAATACGCATCACAAATGTCTACAAAAAATTAGGCAGTGTGCTAGGTTTCCAAGAAGCCTAAAAACACCATTAAAAATAAATAAAATCGTCTTCATTACCCCTTTAAGCGCGCGACCGGCTGATACCATGGCCGCGGGGCACGCGCTTAAAAGCATGCTTCAAAAGCTCCGGTAGCGCGGTACTCGGAACGCGGCAGCGGTTTGCTAAAGGTCCCCAATTACAAATATTACCGTTTGTATTCAAATCCTCACAAACCACCACAACGAAATCTATTTACCGCCTCGGAATTATCGTCGATTCCAAACACAAACCGGCGAACCTGTTTTTTTTTTTTCTTGCCTATTTCAGTTTTTTTTTCTCTCGCAATTTTGTATTTATTTTTTTTGGAGCCGTGCACGCCCCTTTCAGAACCCCCGTTTTGTCCAGACAAACATTTAATCAATGCCCCAAAGAACGCCGTGTTGGACCAAGTGGGGGGCGGGGGAGGCGGGCAAATTTGAATTGCAAACTCCCGCTTATTAGAAGGATAAATAAAAAGTCCTCCCTGGCGGCGGGGCCTCGCTGCCGGGTTGCGCGCGAGCAAACGCAGCTCCGGATTACCCGCCCGTTCGCTGTCGTGGGAAGCGGCGGCCCCGTCCGTCAACTGCCAGGGCAGGTGCGCCCAAAACACGAAAGGTACGCGAGGAAGACGCATTTGCTCAACCAATCTATGCGCCCTTGCCTCGTTCCGACCGAGGCGGCGGCAGTCCTTGCTGCTATGCTTCGCTCCCCCTTGCGATGGACCGGGACAGAAGCCACGAGCCATCCCAGCCAGTCCGGAGCTGCCAACCTATCACGTCACATGACTGAACCGGAGACACAAGGAAAAGATGGGGACAACACACATCGTTGCTGTCGTGAGACGTTGTGGGTTTGTATTTTTTATTTATTTACATATATTACTACCTTATCTTGGTAGGTGTCGTAGGACTGGGTTTCAAGGCCCAAAATATAAAGTACAATAAACATTTTGTGTCTGTAACAAACAAAACAAGTAAGCAACAGTTCTGCAAACTATTACATTTGATGTGCATAACTTGATCACACTCCGCGTGAGGCAAAACCAAGTAAGCGCAACGCATCCAGCAATGAGAAAAAAAAAGTTCCTTCGAGCTGTCTTTCTTTCCTTCCCTGTCTCAAATTAACAGGACACTGGCAGCCCCCCCCCCCCCCCCCCAACACTTTCTTTTTTTTTGCAGGTGATTTAATATGGTGTCAGGACACTACCCAATAATGATCTGGCTGCAGAGTTACATATATTTTTAATAAAGCCAAAAAAAAAAAAAAAACTAAACTGTTCGAAACCGAAACACGAGCACAGAAGCTCATGGCCGGAAGTCACTCGTGGTTACACCCGACCGCGTTTTTCTTTTCTTTTTTCTCTCCGCTTTTCTGGCGTGTGAAGCAGACGACGACGACGGATTTGAGTGCAGCGCGTAGGGTGCAATGTAGCCACAGATCTACAGTGTTCACAGATCCATCTTTCTCATCAGAATAAAAGAGATGGCTCGAGGCGCAGCACACGCACGCGCCTCGGAGAGCTCGTGCAAGAGAATGCTCTGAAGCCGCCATCACAGGCAGACACGTCGTTCGTTCGACTCGTTCTATGTCCTCACTTTAAATAACGTGGTAGAACCTCGCGGCCCCCCCCACCAACCGTTTGTCGTGCGATTGTTTTTCACTTATTTCCTTACCGCTCGATGTCCTGCGCTTGAAGATCGATTGGTCGGTACAGCGGACAATAGTTCCGAAGTAGCGGCCCCACGTCCGTCGCAACGCTGGTCCGTCGTGCGACGCCATCGCGTTGTCCAGCCCGCTGTACGTCGCCATATTGAGATTCACGTGTACATATATTTTCTGTGATCTGTACAACTTCTTTTTTTATCGACATATCGTTTAGTTTTGGAGACGAAAAGTGGTTGGTCGTTGGCAGAGGTATTGAATGAATATTTTGAAAACATTGTTAATGTAGCTATTGATCCCGTAAGCGACTATGTCACAACATGGCGTCTGGGTGCAAAGAAACCGTTTCTAGGGGCGTTGCTATGGACTAATGCATGGAGACTCCACATGAGGCTAGATTTTTGCTTACAAGTAAGTAAATAATTTTTTGTAAGCAACCCAACTTCTTGATATCTAATTATGAAGATGTTCTTGTCGTCTCAGTGTCATATTGCAACGATGAAACCAATTTCTGAAGTATTACACTCCGCTTTGCTTTGGTAGCAGACGACACGATACATTTGCTTGCCTTTATTGCAGTGGGCGTCTTCATTGAATTGCGTCGGTAAACGAGCGACAAAAACAAGTGCATCGCCATGGCCGTAAAGACCTCCGCCATGTGCGTTTTTTTCTGTGAAGAACCCAGCTTAGTTTAGAGGGGTGAAAATGCCGTAAAATCAAACCACGCCATGCAGATCAGTTACGACGACGACCTGACGTGCATTCCCGGCGTAGTGCAGGCCAGCATGAGATACAAATCGCACGCCGTCGAGGTAAGTCGTTTGTTTATATTATTATTATTGAGGTTGTCAGGTTATTAAAGAATTGCATGTTTATCACGATTTCGCAGTATTTTGCTTTTTGCTTCTGTGTTATACATGAAATTCCGTGCATGTGCTCTTTTGGCGAAGATCTCCATCGAACCCGCGATGCGAGAACAATCTGTAGTAAACTCACCTTATATTTTTTATCCAGTTCTTTTGCGCTTTGGGGACTTGCGGAAATATGAAGGAACTGCAAGAATCTTTCTCCACACGATGGTTACAACCAGGTACAAAGAACCCTCCCATAGCGCGAGTCCACAAACAAAATTTGAAATCTCAACCGATCGCCTGAAATGCTTTTCTCAGGGGTGCAACGCGATCTTTTAGCAGACGATCATCTCGATCGACGTCCGGACTTTCGATAAACCATATTTTGCATCGCACCCCACTATAAATTCTTATAAGTGTTTGAAACTCATTATATTTCAAACAAATGCAATATCAGAATAATCGGCCTTATTCACACGATTCAGACGCCGGCGCCGGCTTGGCCGGCGGGAGTGTGGCAAACGGCATATACTTGCATTCGTCGTCTGCTGCAAGCATCTTAAGGACCGGAAGTTGCAGTCGTACATATGTCGGAAACACGCGATTACCGGCACACTTCTGTCGAAACATATATTGTCACGAATGACAAGTGATGAGGCGGCGAATAACTGAGTAAACTAAACGTTTAATCGGGCGAACTTGTGCCCAAAAATAAAGGAGGGAACAGAAGAAAGCAGCAGAGCGTCGCGGGTGTCGAACGGGCGTAAGAGCAGAGTCGAACCATACAGTAATATACACAAGGTAAAGAGCGGACACTGCCACAGGCCCCAGCGGCCCAGATAGACCAGTGACAGGTAGCGCCCCTAGCGGACGGCATTAAGCATAATCTGATTGCGGTTCCTGTCAAGTTACTTTCGGTTTTGGTTTGGGCGTTTCTGCTCCGGTTCTCCGGAACCTTCCTCTCTGTCGTTCCTCGCCGCCTAGCTCCTCGCTCGGCTCTCGGGAACTCCTCGACTCCCGAAGCCGGTGTTTTTTCTCTTGTTTTTCTTCTAATATTGACGCACTTCTATTTTAATTTTTACGATAGAATCTGTGCAAAATGTGTCAAACAATATTTCAACTTACTTCACAAAACAGAGGTGTATTTCTTGTTCTTTTCTATTGTAAAACATTGAAGTTACACAATCGCCACATTGACTCCTGGCTGGTGGGGCATTTTGGGGTCAACAACAGTAAGTGGTTCGAAAACATTTTATTGGACACACATTCATGTATACATGATTTACTTCAGAAGCTCTGTATGTTTTATACGAAACAGGTACTTAAGAAAATTAATTAATATTAAGGAGTTCGGCATATCGTACACTTCGTAATAAATTCTTAGCAGAACCATTTTAACAAAAACTTTCCACAGAGAACATGCTGAATGACCCATTCACTTTCACGCCAACTCGGGCACGGGAAGTAAGTGCAGAAATAAATAAGACACCGTCATCATTATCAGTCATAAGAGTGCGGAAGCACACACCGGATAGTACAAATTCCCAATTTCTGGCTAATACAAAAAACACCAATTCGCATAGCCTCAAACTCACTGCGGGCAAGCTATTATCAAACAATGAGAGCTCTATTCGAAATCTGACAAGATTCAACGTCCCTAAACATTCCCGAAATTGTTCAGGTTATAAGTATGGATTCAGAAAAAGCGGCTAAAAAGCTAAAAACAGTGAATACCAAAAGTGGATACATTTTCTTTCGGATATTGTTAGCCTCTATACATTATTTTCTATAGAAATTCTGTAGAAAGTGAATAAATATTTTTGTTAGGGAGCCGTGATACACATTTGCTGGAAAAAGGGGAAACAAATGTTTGGAGTGCAAGCAGCGCCGCCCAATTAATAAGCACTTTCTGTTTTTGGTTATGCAACCGCCTCCGTTAATACACTATTAAAAATTAAACCTGTCTAGTTGCTTACCAGCCACTGAAGAGTGCAACCGAACTTTGTCGAAGTTCCGGTTAAGTAATCAAACATGCCAACACAAGCGTATTCTGCAAAACATTTTTTAAAAACCTTTTGTGGTACTCCTCTGGACAAAGGCTAAAACCACCCAGACTTCAAAGTGGGCGATACAAGGCGGCACACACTCCTCGAACATGTGTCACACTCTCTATTATGGGAAGAAAGTGATTTTCTAGTTGCTGAATGAAATGAAATGCAGCCTGTGATGGTACTACTAAGTTCCCGAAGAATTTTCCAGGCACGTGGTATGCTTTAAGAACAAGACAGTACTAGTGAGGCCTGGTCAAGTTATTAGACTCATCCGATAGCAGCAGAGAACAGCCACAGCTGTAAGTTGTCTGTTCAAGCAAAAGCTTGATCAAATAGCTCCAAACGTAATAAGTGGACGAGTCATCAATTATGTTAGACATGATGTCTGATGCCTGCTCAGACATCAGACAGGCTCAGACACCTCGCACCCACAGTCATGGCAGTGTATGCCCAGATGGCCAGAGTTAGCTCTGGTGCTATTGTTTTTGTGTTCAATTATTCAATAGTTTGTCTTGGTGTTCCACCAAGACCGACTATTGAACAATTGACCAGAGTTTCCAGAGTATTTCGGTACGTTGATGATTCTTTAATCATTCTTGACGCCGAGAACAGCAATTTTCCAACCACTGTGTCCGGCGTTCTATCAACTTTTAAAACTGCCTGAAACCATTGGATATCGCTCATGAGCTTCCGGAAGGCTTCCGGAAGAAATATCTATCCGATTCCTAGATCTTAGGCTCCATTTCCGACACACTCATATATGCTGGACATATGAGCCAAGGGGTAAAAACCAATACTTCCGTTCAATTCGGCACATTCTAAGCTGTTAAAAAGAGGAATCTTAAATTATGTCTAAACAACTCTCTTCAAAAATCCTGCGAGCACCCTATTTAGGTAAGCTTTCTCGCGCTGCAGAACCCAGGGATCCTGGGTTCAATCCCCGCCCCTGCCCATTTCGATCTGGATGAGCATCATACCGGCGTGCGGTCGTGTATCACTACTGCGTGATGCACGTTGACCCCAGGCTAGCGGTTGTACTGCACTGGCTTAATTGCTCATCTACAGCTGGGAGACTCGTCGCCCGTTGAGGCAGACCAAGTTCTAGGCTGTATAAACATACACACTACCCAATTATTAGGTAAGCTTTGATGCGCAAATTTTAAGTTTAACATCTGCCGGATATCCCATCTTTTTATTAACATCGATTGCAGAGAGCATCCTGAAAACGAAGAAATAAAGGAACCTATGTCACACCAAGAGTCAGAGATAGAACCACGAGCTAGACCAGTCGTTCTTCCCTACTTCCACAGGTTCTCTCATGGCATCAAGAAAAACGCTAACAAGTTCAACATCAACTTCGTCTTCTCTGCTCCTAATAAGCTTGCAAACCTGTGCAAACAAGTCGACTCACCATATTCCCACCGAACAGTCAGCTGTACCAAAAAACATCAGAACAACTTCGTCGAGTGCGCAGAGCAAGTGGTGTATTCATTTTCCCTTTCGTGCGGGAAAATGTACATAGGGCAGACTGGAAGATGCCTTAAAGGGGTAGTGAAACGAAATTTCAGCGCTCATTTTCTTGCTTGAATGTGTTGCATGTTGCACCCTAACCTCAAAAACACCAGTCTTCCGTTGAAAGGCACAAGAAAACTAATTTTAAAGCTAAATAAACGATCTTCCAATGTGCCCCTGGTGGATGCATGCGGAGCCTATTTGGGAGGTAGTCTAGCAACGTTGTGGAATCTGCTACGTAGTCATGACGTAGCAGATTCCTCTGGAGCAGCGCCGCTCTTTGGAAGTACGCTCAACTGTTTAAAGTCACCTCGGCCTGAACGTGTTTGCCCCTTTTAGAATGAATGCGAAAGCTTGATAATGTGGATGCTTGGGCAAGTTGGTAATTCATGCTTGGATAGAACAGCGCGGATGAACAGTCACACTCACATGCACACAAGAAGCAAACAGACTCGCAGCGCTGACTTTCAACCTAGTTCTATATTTCTTCTTCCTCAAATCTTCAACTTCTTCACCTTTGCCGTTAATGAGAACAATTTAAATTTTTACACACGACTACGTAATTTTTCGTTTCGCTTTTTGAGTAGAGGAGGAAAGCTGCGGAGGAAGAAGTTGAAAAATCATTTCATGGCTCGTTTAAAACGCACCTCACCTCCCCTTCCTCCCCTGTTACCTATAGACCTTTTCTGCTTACTCTCGCCCCCGACCGCCAAGTAGGCATATCCGGTATGGGCGACGAAAAAATATCAAAACGTTTCAACCTGCAACTTGTAAAAAAATAGAGGGGAGGCAAAACGAAAATGTGTGACGGTTACGTTTATCTCCTACATGCCTTTTATTGGCGTTGCGACGGCAAAACAATGTTTTCGCCCATACAGGAAGTGACGACAATTCAAGATGGCGGCGCCCTTGCGAAAAAGGTCTATACGGGCACTGAAATGCTTTCCTCGCTGCACACTTAATCTCGTTCCACTTACGTTCCGGTTATAACCGGATATTTGTTTTGCAGAAAGGAGAATCTAAATCAGAAGGAACCGTGTTCCACATACTTCATAGTTTATACAAAACAGTGTTTCAAAAAAGTGTAAATACCTCATACTTATTATACACGACAGTGTTTAAGATAGTATTTAATATTCGTTTTTTAAAGATTAAAACAGCGCAAACGACGAGGGACGGGAAGCAGAAGGACACGTACACAGCGCTGACTCTCAGCTTAATTTTTATTCATCCTAACCGCACAATAAATACTTGTTTGGCCAAGACTATATAAAAAAATTAAAGCCGTTTACAACTCCCTGTAACGCCGAACTAGAGCGCAGCTCTTGAGGAGGAGGAGGGAAGGGTACTGAGGGGAGGGCAAACTCCTCCTCCCTCCTCCTCAACTCCTGATCCTACCAAATACTCCTCCCTCCTCCCATCCTCCTCCTCCCTCCCTCCTCCCTCCTCCTCCTCCTCTCCTCCTCCTCCTCCTCCTTTCTCCTCCCTCATCCTCATCCCTCCCCCTCTTCCTCCCCTCTTTCCTCCCCTTCCTTCTCCTCCCCCTCCTCCTTCCTCCTCCCTCCTCCTCCTCCATCCCCCTCCTCCTCCCTCATCCTCCTCCTTCCTCCTCCCTCCCCCTCCTCCTTCCTCCTCCTCTTCCTCCTCCCCCTCCTCCTCCTTTCCTCCTCCTCCTCCTCCCTCCCCCTCATCCTCCTCCTCCCCTCATTCCTCCTCCTCTCCCTCCTCCTTCCTCCTCCTCTTCCTCCTCCCTCCTCCTCCTCCTTTCCTCCTCCTCCTCCCTCCTCCTCATCCTCCTCCTCCCCTCATTCCTCCTCCCTCCCCTCCTCCTTCCTCCTCCTCTTCCTCCTCCCCCTCCTCCTCCTTTCCGCGCGGTGCATTATGGGATATTTCCCATGATGCACCGCGCGGTCCCGACGGCGACGGCGACGCCGACGGCGACGGCGACGGCGACGCCGCTCAAGCCGGAAACGGGCGCCTAAGAGCTGCGCTCTAAAAGATAAAACAATAATGCGTCAACTCCACAGAACCACCGCATCTCACGCGCGCATTTTACACTAGTGACGGGTAAGGTAATCTATTTCTCTGTCAGGGCAATAGGCGGGTGGCAGGCACTACTCGGCGCCTAATGTAGAGTTCCTGTATACACGAACTCATCTTCTGTGACGTCACGGCGCGGTGGTGGCGCGTCGGTCGCACTTCCGGTCTGGGGCTGTGGGCAGAAGTCCCCATGCCAGACGTGTATTCCTGCGTTGCTTTGAAAGGAACCAGACAGAAACCTGCCTTCTCGTCAAAATGCCGCCCCTGGGGCCGTACCAAAAGTGGTCGAGAAATCGACAAAGGTTTGAAGGTCAGTGTTCACGTGCTCGGTTCGTCCGAGAATCCGGATATGTACCGTGAAAAGGGAGAAGCAGACGCCGTCGGACAACGATTGCTTGGGCGGAAGCACCTTGGGTTGAATTCACGGATACTTGTGGTTATCAGATTTATTTGTTTTGTTCCAACATGAAGGCCAGAAAACCGTCAAGTTGTGCGGACCACCTGCGGACTACGTTCAGTGCGTCTTCAAGTTCAAACGGCCGCCTGATTGTTCAAACTGTCGTCTGCTCTTTCAAACGTTTCTGCTTGTCGCCTGCTCTTTTAGACGACGCCGGTCTGTAGACCAAATGTTGGCCCGGTACTTGCAATAAGAAGTAAGTGCAGGCCTCAAAAGACTTAAATTTGAAGGTTGGTAAGCAGGCTCGATGAAAACAGTAGATACGAAGATGTTGATCATTGTTACCAGTGACCATCACCGACTTGTTATGCCTAATTCAGTTGGTCCGATTCTGCTTGCGATTTTCAGTATCGACGTCGACCATCTCAGCTACGATGTGGCGACGCGGAATGAGTCGCCACATGTCACATTATTCACGTGAAGTTTTGCGGTGTAACGAGCCTCGGTAATTTCGCTAACGCCGCTCAAGGTAGTCAGACATCGCCAGGAAGACGTAGAATCAACAATTCGAACGCGAAAAAAGGGCAGGGGGCTCACACTGACGCCGACAACATCGCATTTCAATGGTGTGTTTATGGCCGACGGCGAGTTCCTTGCCCACACCCCCATCGCGCATGCGCCGCGCCAGTGGCGTCCGCTAGGGCACTCCGGGCGCTCCGGTTTGTTTGTAAACATGAGTTGGTGTATTCGCGACTCCAGTGACCTACAGGGGACGCCACTATCGGGCAAATATGGCGGTCGAATCCAGGTCGTGCCGTGCCATGTGCCAGCTCAACGCACAACGCTGGGGCATCAGCGAGCGGGAATTGGACTCCAAAATGGTTCGCCCCGCTTTTATTCTCCACGTTTCGAACCTCCGGCGATATGTTGGGGTAAGCGAGCTTCCAGGGGCTTGACTTTCTTCGAGGAAACGAGGAAAGGACTGCCCACTGTCCTTCCACTGTGCTGATGAACGTTGAGAAACGCAGAATGTCTGGCTCACGCGGTTCCATAGGTCGCGTGCAAAGCAACCTGGGTCACAAGGCGATACTACGGTTACGACACAGACACCGGTAGAACTGTTCTGTCGCGCAATCCACCGACAACATGCAAACACGGAAGCCAGAAGAGACGAGCAGAAATCGCGAAAGGACCTGGTCCGACCAGTTCAGTGTTTTCCCGCTAGCTGTCGCTTCGCTTTGCTGGAGTCGCGAATAGGCTCCCTACGGGAGCCAGAGTTGCGCGTTCACACCCGGAGCGCCGGCTTTCCTGCACGGCATGTTGATCCTGCTCCTCGCGTGACTGAATTCGGCGAATAGCGGCGCCGCGCGTTCGAGGCGCGCGGCGCTCAAAAGCCGGGGAACGTACGCCGGGGCGCGTGCAACGTCTACTTTCCTGCACGACACTTGATCCGGCTCCTCACGTGATCGGATCTCGGCGAATAGCGGCGAGGGCGGCACGCGGCACGTGGAATCAAACGCGCAACTCTGGCTCCCGTAGGAGCTCATACAGGAACTCAGCCTAATCTAGATATCTCCAACGCCTCGATTATTTCACGCCGTTTGCGCTGTATTCACCTTTTAAAAATGACACACACCAACTAGCCCAAGCTTCGACCTTGGCTTAATATTCGTATACGACAAGTGCACAAAAACGCTTTCTGGAAGTTTACCTGGAGCAGATTGACTCTTAAGTGGTACACTGTAAGTGAAGCGGCATGCAAGTGGAGCAACAATGCGCATTGCACCTACGTGTTCTAGATTAAAAAAAAAGAAAACAAAAAAGTATCTGGCCAATTTCTGGGCAATTGTTGCATACGCGAAACATTCTAGCACCACAAACGTTTAGCGACAATCATTGAGCTGCACGACTAGCCTGTTCAGCCAGACGTCTACGTACACGGCGCTCTTCATCACATAATAGGTGACCGGCGTTTGAGCCGGAAGTTTCGTCGTCCGAAGCGAGGCACCACGTGACTTCACGGTTCCGGTTTGTCCGGTGCCGGTCGTGGTTCGTCCAGCTGCATCGAGCGCCCTTCTAGGCGTGGTAACCGTGCTGTATTCGCGGTGAAAATGGTTCACAGCTCCGCGGTTCGTTCTTCTAACGCGAGCCATAGAGGGCATAAGATGTTCTATTCCCGTGAAACAAAGCTTGGAAGCCACGGTGGGCCGTCGCTGTTAGGCGAGTGATGGAGCGAGGTGACCTGTGACAGACAAACGTCGGTGACCGTTTATGCGCGGCCAATATTGTTACAGGCCAGTACAACGTGTCTCTCTTTCTTCAGGTAGGGTCCGCGGGAAATGACGATCTCTAACAGTCTTTTGGCACCCACCAACAAGGTCTCGATTAATCCGCGAAGGGGTGGGCACTGCTTGTCGTACAAGGGCATCCGCGAGAACGCGGGATGCGATCTCGCAGGCAATCAGTTCATGGCACGACGTTTCGTCGACATACAATGTCATCGCTAGGCCGTTTAACCGTTACATTGACAGCTCGGATTAACTTGTTCTGTATTGAGCCGCCGCAGACTTTTCCCGCGAAGCGGCGTTGAATGGGTGGCTTGCTATAATATAAATAAACAAAAGGACAGGTCAGCTTGCTGTAATATAAAGAAAGAAAAGCAAATGGGCAGCACCTTCATATTGACTAATAATAAAGCGGCAGTACGACGCTGCGTAGCTCATATCAAGATCGGTGCTCGTTTATGCATGCTTTCTTACTCGACATCATTAAAAAAAATGTGCGAGAGAAAGGGGGGGGGGGAGAGGGTTATGGTAGTTCACGGTGGACAACTTAGTTGGAGTACCAAACACGCGTGAGTGTTAAAAAGCAAGGATTGTCACGCAGTCAGATGTCGTCGAAACTAACTTTTGTACGGAAGTGGCGTTTCGGTCTTGCGAGAAAACATATTAGCTGAGTTTGAAACGCTGTCTGACCGACTTCTTTCCCTGTCTTCAGCTATTGGTTTGCTTCAAGATTTTCTTACCCAGTCTCAGGTGTTCTAACAAAAGGAGAAAAGTACGCCAGACTTTCGATCGGGCATTTCAGCTGGCCGCGTCCCACGGCTTACCTTCGCGCCTATTTCAGTCGGTGATTTCATCTAACGTAACCATCAAAAATAAACAGAACCCAAAATGAAAAACGCTGGCTCAAAAGGAATAGGAAACATCTAACCTGGGTTTTCATGCGAAGATCCGAGAGCGCGCGGTGAAAGTGCAGCTTGCCGCCGGCCGCACTCGCTCTGCTCTTTCGTGGCCGCTCTCGGTGCTTCTGCGTACCGATTACAACTTAACATATCCGTAGAAGTAACTTGAGACGTTCAGAAGTGCAGTTAGGTCACCCAGCAGCAGAGGAAGATGGCACGGGTTGATCGGGTTTCAAAAACCCGCACACGCTTCCACAGCCGTCATGGGGCTGCGTCGGCTGCTAGCTACGAACCGGAAGGGAATAATACCCAGAGTGCCTTGCGGCTGCTGCCAAACGCCGGTCACCTATTGAACGCGTGGAATGTGTACACTTCAAATGATAAACCTGGTTATCTTCCAGTACCTTCCAGCCCACTCCTCCCCCACCTTGCCTCGTCGCCTCCCGGTCCTCGCTGCACATGACCTTCCCGTTAACCAATAAACGTCGAGCACGTCACCCCTCCTCTCCCACCCGACAACCAATCAGTGTCGAGCCTCGCGGCCACGCTTTTATCCAGGCTTCACGAGATTCCGAACACCTAGCCAGATAACGTTTGACGTTCATATAAAGCCAAGAGAACCGCGCGGCCTTCCAGATATAATCCTCTATCCACACACAAATTCGACTTGTTCCAGAAAAAGTAAATATGTGGAACGTTAATTTCAGTGGAACCTATGGGGAACCAGATTAAGAGTATGGCTGTAAAATAGTTAAAAAGAAAAGGCATTCGGAGCTTTATTTGTTCCGGATGTGTGCTGCCTGCTCTTGTCTCGCGACGCAACGGTCTCTCGAAGAGTCTGCTCGCTTCTTTAACTTTGTTAGGGTGAAGTTTCAAACTCGCCGCGTGTTAGTTTACCCGGAGAAATTCGAGCCCGGGAGGGCCTGCGTGCGCGTGAAAACTCCGAGGCATACTCGGCCCATGCAGGCACGAACATAACCAGGTTCGGGAAATTGGGTCTGATTACCATCTCGAACGGATTGCGTGTCTCGTGTCTTAATTAAAGGGAAAGGGGGAGAGGCTCCGCTTCCGCAATCACCGAACGGCTACGGCAAATCAGATTTATAAGAAAAAAAACGAATGAAACGCGTAAAATAATTCTAAGCTATACACAGAAAAAAAGTTCCCTCGCAGGAACAATTTTTTATGTTTGTACTCGTTGTTTAGTTTGGATCTCAGAACATTTGAATGAATTGTAGCTTTCACTTTTTGTTGGAACGTATAATAATTAAATTAAATGCGAAGCTCTTGGCGAAAGAAACAGAAGACACACAAAACATTAAAACAAAATAATTAAATAGAGAGATATATCCGGAATTTCACGACGATGGCTGCTGTTGGTAGGTATTCAAGGGAGTACTTCTAATTAAGGAATCCGTCCGGCTCAATTCATGCCGCCAACGTCTAACGAAGGATATTTTTTTATTTTTTTTCTTATTTAGTTTTGAGGTTGACAAAAGTTCTGGCGCTTCGGGCAAGAAAAAAATGCGGCAGGAATTCATTTAGGCTGTCGCAAACTGCATTCAAATTATGCTGGAATCGCTTTCTTGTTATTTAACGAACGGTGACACGCGAATAAGAGAGAACCTGTTGCATTTTAAAACGCAGTCCTTGGGAAACTTTTTCCCGTCTTTTAACTTGAGGGCGAAATATTTCAGTCACGCGTCGGGAGCTTTTATTTTTATTGCTGGCCGGATCACGAGATTTAGTTCGGACAGCCTAACGTATAGTGAGGCGACTTCAACATGGAGAGCTGCATTAACATGTAACTTTGTACACATTAGTGAAAAGTGAAAAAAAAAGAATTATCAACGACAACATAATCCTTTGATAACTGCAATCACTTATGATCATGTTTTCATCAGAATTAGTGTACCTGATTTTGAAAGCACGGTGCAAGATGACTTTAAATTAGGAAGCACTACTTCGTAAATTATTATATTCGTCATATGACCGGGGGTATTTTTTATGCTAATGTTTTAGAAGTGGGCGGATGGTTTTCGGGAAATTGTTTTACTAATATTTAGGCATTTTAGTTAGGTATCGCTTTCTGATAAGATAATTTGCCGATTTATACTGATTGGCACATATAGAATAGTAAGTTGTCCAGTAAAAAAATAAATTGAGAATTTTGGCGCTACGTTTGACACCCTCAATTTATTCATAATTCCACCCGTTTGTGGCGTTATAACGAACAAGATACATTAGAACCATTTTGTGGCCCACCTTGCTTTAAAAGGAGAATATTTTCTGAAGTTGACAATGTATGTGCAGAGGCGATCAGCTATCAGGGCGCTTACGGCCTGAATATTTATCGAAACGAAATGTCCAATTGAGACGGAATGTCCACCGAGTCTGAACATCCAACGAGACGGAAGATCCAACCAGGTCCGAATTTCCACTGAGACTGAATATCCAGTGCGGCAACGTTGCAGACGTAAATATTACTGTAGGCTGTGCAATGTGACAAGCTTGAACCTGAAGTAACAGTGTGATAAAAATAAGTTTGCAGTTCGTAGTTTAGTAGATATGTTTCTGATGAGACTTTGCTCTCTGTGAATAAAGGGCGGTGAGAAAGAATATAACTGAAATACAGTTTAACTCAGATATTCTCGCAATTTTATGACTGATTTAAGACAACATCCCTGATGTTTTGGCCTCTCAGAGAAAACGGCCGGTTTCATGCACTGCTTCGGCGAAACTATACAGGGTGTCCCATTTAAAATAAATCAGTATTTAAAAAATAAAAAAGCAGTGCGCTCTACGCAATGAAGCCAACTGTACTTTGCTTGTAAGCGTCTTCCTCATGCGCAAGAATTTAATATATGAAACCTAATTAATTATTTATGACTAAGTTTCGAACTTTCTGCTTGTCACACCAATTTGGCAGTAGTTCTTTTTAAACTGTTTGAAGTCTTCATTAAACAAGAAACCAAGCAAAAGACTGAAAAATTTTTAAATAAAATACCCGAAGGAACCTGAATTCGTCCAGGTGGCGCAGCATACCGCCCAGAATAGAGTCGAAGCTCTTCTGCCGGACCCGCTCGCTGTGGCAAGACCAACATCAAGCTCTACCTCGACGAGAAACGAGAGGCTCCAGGCAGAAATGAATGCGTTCGCCTCACTCACCAGTGGCTGTGCTGCCATCTACCGTCTGCATACGCGGACAGAATCACGAGCATTGGTGTGCTCCCAGGGGCTACTTAACACTTATTTCACTAGTCGTTTAGTGACGCATAAAGTGAATAAATGTTTTATTTTTTCGGTGATCACATTGTCCTCTTTCGAAGACGTGAAGAAAGGTGCCGCATGCAGAAAGTGGAAACCTATCACTCTATGAAGCTTCGTCTCTGTGCCGTTTTTTGCGTTAACAGTTGGTCCCGTACTCTCCAATCACTCATTGTTGTATGTGTCTAGATTTTATTCTTGAATCCTAATTACTGCCAGAGCCTCTTTTGTTTTTACCACTAAATTTAATAATAAAGCAATGACCTAAATAAAACGTGTTTCTAAAATAAATATTGGATCTTGTGCAGTTGAAACTCCGCGACGTTCTACGTCTTTTTTTTTTCAGCAATTGTATATGTTTCGAGAAATTAGTGGTTGAACCAACTTGCTAGACTCCACCTTAGCGACCTATATTTTTGTTAGCAAATTTGAAGATCTATCAGCTCGAAATACATAAACATTGCGAAACGCGTTGCTCAAATCAGGTAGCCAGAGCAATGAGACTGTATGCCGCTCCGCGCACGATATCCACTAGATCACGTGGCAGGCGATACCTGCCACGTGATCTATCGAGACGAAATGTCCAATGGACCTTTCCCAAGAAGCCTTCTGCGCACGCGCGAGCGCCCGATGCCAAGCGGCGGAAGTCGGCACGAAAAATCGAGGAAATACAGAAGGAGGCTGTGGATCAGCGAGTAGAACACGTAAATGCAGCAATATATAATTGTGTTACACAAAAAAGAAAGTGGACGGAAAGAAAAACATGACGTTTGGGTGGACACCACGGATGCCCCTCTTTAAAGTCGCGTTGGGCACGCGCCGCTGCCCAGAGAGCGAAAAAACTGGTAGCGTAACTCCCATTATCAATTGGTAGCACAGGTAAGTCACTTCCTCTATTTTTAGTTCGTGCAGCCACCGCCTGGTGCCGTCGGTATGTGGAAAAGGTCCATTGAGACTGAATGTCCGACAAGCAACGTTACTAGAACCATTCAGTTGGGAAACTGCCACAGAGCCTGCTATGAAAAAGTGGCTCCGATCCGTACTCGAGAACCGAGCTAATGGCGATCGCAACGCCGCCATTTCTCCTGCAGCGTCTACTCCGGGAACTGCACGGCTGCACGTACTGGTTCAGATTGAGTCGGGCAAGGGCCGGTGGCGCGATCTCGCAGGGCCATCACGCAGTAGCTATGTAAAGCAACTTTCATGTTTCAACTCGTCGATAAAGGGTGGCGCTGTTATCGTATTTAGCTCGGTCTCGGTGGACGCCAGCGGCCTGGGTTTCGAGGGTGAGTTTCCCAACTGATCGTTTTAGTAACGTTGCCAACGAGTCTGAATATCCAACGAGATCGAAGATACAGCCAGGCCTTAATGCCCAACGTGTCTGAATATCTAACTAGACGGAAGATAGTGGATCTTTCGACTGATTGGATAGTCAGGCTCTGCATCATCAGCTCTTAAGGGGTAGGGTGATGGATGCACGTGAGAAAGTGTGGAATGCGGTGTTTTCCTTTTTGTTTCCCTTCCTCGCTTATAGTAACATCCATCGAGCTAAAACTCTGTCCTATCCCATGATTCTTATATCTGCTTGCGCTATTTTACCTCAGTATGTATTAGCCTTGTTTCTATCTAGTATTTTTGTTCCCTTCTCTTTTAATGTCTCAGGGTCCTGAGGTAACTGAATTATAAATAAATAAACAAACAAATAAATAAATGTTCCCCGATGAGCTTGTGATTATGCAGTGACAGGCACCATACGATCACTGGGGCCCTATAGCGCTGGCCGTTTTATTTTGGCCGAAAGGATAAAAATAGGCGGATTGGTAGGTGCTCGGAGCCATTTTGAGTGCGCGGCACGGGTGCTGGTAGGCGTGCCCAAAGCGCACAGGTTTGCTCCTTCTTGCCTAACCTAACAAGCGGCTGGATATTTAATTTAATTTGCGGTCTCTTGGTCAGATCAATACTGTCATTATTTTTATAATATAGTAGTTAACTGTTACTGCGCGGAAGATAAACATAAAAGCTGAAGTTGGTTGATCACTAATTGCAACTAATACGAGCATTACAAGCTCTGAAGTTTACTTACACTGTTAATTGCCAACTAGCCCGATCATTTCTACGCCCTTTTGTTATTTCAATAAAGAAACGACAATTGTATTAAGAAGAAATCTTTGTTTGATTTAGATGTCATTAAACCGATCCTTGGTTCGTTCAAAGATAGATATTGTGATTGCGAGTTTTGGATGCCAAAACGATTTGTTCAACACTGGCTCGATAAATTATGCGCACGAGTAGTTATCTGTCACATCCTCCAAGAGTAAGGTAGCCATGTACCAAACCGCCAGCCTTTTAATATTTTCGCCGAGTCCGCTTCAGATGCTATTTTGCTTTTCAGTCCGGCCGTCCCTGGTGTTACTAAAAACTTCTATGTGTCACAAAAGGCGAACGTAGCTCCAAGTGAAAGTCAAAACGATTCGTACTAATACTGCGCATAGCTACTGTAAAAATAAAAATAATAATAAAAAACAAAATAAAGCGGAGAAACGACGCAAAGTGCGTCTTTTCTCCGTAATATTAAACCCGAACGTCCGGCTTTTCAGAGCCCTTCCAGAAATTCTTATTTTTGGGCGTGCGTCATTCATCACCGGTCGGTTTGTAGGGCTCCCCCTTCCTTCGGGCGCCGTTCCCTCGGAAGACACGAGGGGGGCCTGGCGCCGAACAAGAGGCATCCATCATCCTGCCAGCGGCAACACGTATACCAGTCCTGCAATGTATATCATGCCCTGACCAAGGAGAAATTTTACTTCCGGCGCCTGTCGTCGCCGTCTTTTTAATGTGCCTTCACTCCGTATGCGGACCGCAGAAAGCGACAGCGATGGCCGACGCGATGTTTTATGTTGATGCGGGGTCCAGTTCCCTACCTATAGTCTATTGAAAATCGAAGCGATGGATGATGACAATGACGGTTAAACGGGTCGTGAAACGATATCGGGTTGGAATATTCATGAATTTGCAAAGGCGTATCTGGTCCTAGTTTGGCCCAACCATACTCGCTCATACCGCGACTGATTCAGAAGCTTATTTGTGGCGGTGAAATTGCTAGGATGGGGACTGCTTCTTTCAGTCTTGCCTTCGCAAAGCTTCATTGTAACTGTGGGATTGAAACCACCCGCCTGACGACAATCGAGCGAGGCTCATGGATTGGGCACGAGAACTGCGTGAGCACTGGACTTCGGCTCGTAACATTCAATGTCTCGACGGACACTCGGGTAGTGGCCCGTGTCCAACCACTGCGGAAATGAGAACAGCCGAACTCTAAAAATGCCTGGAGCTGTGCACGCGTTTTTTACTTTGGCAAACCCAGCGCGTGGCTATAATTAACGTTGGCGGCATAAGATAGGCACCAGGACACGTGGCCGCTTGTTCTGGCTCCAAGTCGAGGTGATGAACGATGCTCATATTGTCACGAACGACAATTGATGAGGCGATGGTAACTGAAGAAACTAAACGTTTAATGGGGCGAACTTGTGCCCAAAATAAAAAGGAAACAGAAGATAACAGCAGAGCGTCGCGGCCATCCAAATCGGCGTAAAAGGAGAATCGGACGCTGGGGCGAGACGGACTCCGCTCGCCATGTGGAGTCCCTTATGGACCCTCATGGGTGTCTGGAACATTCGGCGTAGAACTTTCGGTGCGTAGAACATTCGGAGCTCAATCAGACGAGAATGTTCTCGAACTTACGAGGACACCAAGTGGAAAAAATAAATAAAAGAACAGTCCGCTGACTGGAATCGAACCTACAACTTCCAGCGCGGACGAGTCAAGCGCGGTATCCACTCGGCCACGCACTTTTTTCTTTCTTTATTGCCTGCTTTGACATAAGCAACACACATACACAAACACAAAAAGTTAAAACGCGCCAGCCAAGCGTAGCTGCCGCGAGTACATTTAAAAGCGTTTCAACGAGACCAAATCATCAAGTATCCGTAACCATTCAGGTGGTTCAGGCAGCGCGCGGAATACCTCGCGGATATAGGAAACGTTTTCAATGAAATAATCTCTCGCAGGGCGCACATTTACATCAGCGTTATGTACACCCGTCCTATAGTCCTCCACAGGCTGTGGAGGCCGAGGAGCATAAACATATCGTACGGGATGCCACCTTCGTTCTCCAGCGGCAAGAAACGAATCCCATACGCAGTTAGAGGCATGTCTTTCTTCAACGTGCGCTGGAGAACATCCCACAGGAACACAGCGTCCCAACAGTCGATGAACACATGCTCTATAGACTCGGGAACCTTACAAAGAAAACAATTTACAGACCACGGCACAAAAATACCTTTCGCTTCAAGCCACGGTTTGACCGGGAGCGCGCCGCAGTGTAGTTTGAAGAAAAAAGTTTTCGTCGATGGTTTGACCGGCATACTCTTTACCCTTTTAAGTACATCCTTCCCTGGGCCCCACCCGTACAATGACCTGTAAAGAGGGATGGGCAACAAAATGTCTGCTAGATCGTTGTACAGTCGTTTTCGAGGCACGGAACTCAGATCCACTCGGCCACGCACGCGCTAGGTCGCCGACTCTTGTGGCAATATTTGTCGAATTTGTTTGGCGACTGCCATTGCCTAGACAGGGAACTAAGGCATGTTGTATCAGTTACTAACGTTAGGGAGTGATTCTTAATTGAATTTAGTGAAAGTAGAAAAATCGTTTCATGGCTCCTTTAAGGTTTGAATGGCGTAAGGGCAGCAAATGTCATATTAAGCCGAACAAAAGAACTTGGATAAGAATGCATTGTTATACGTAATGGTGAGATAATCATCTGAGAGGGTTACATCCGAGGTCTCCGACTCTGGAGTGTTCACAGTAAACAAAAGAAGACTTTAGATCGCGTTTCTGAACCACCGATATGATTGCTAATTTAGTTTTTCCCGATTTCAACACGGTATCGAATAATGGTGTTTTGATATCTTAGATTTCTTTACTTGGCTTTTGCATGACTCGTGGGAATCTTGGAAAGAATCTTTTTGGAAGACTGAGACTGCCAGCCGACGCTTCGTCAAGAGACATGTCATGAAGAAGCTACGCCTCTTATGCCCGAGTCCCACTAGAGCGACAAACAAAAACCGCCGACACCGAGAAGCCTCTAACACGTGAACGTATTTTTGGCAGGCCTTGATGCGCGATCGTACCTTTACAAATCCTGTCAAAGGTACCATTACGTGCATTCTTTATATGTCTGAGGCTTGCCAGTGTAGGTTATTTCTGTTGGTCGCTTTAGTGGGACTCGGGCACAGAGATGAACGTCGGCCCTTCAGCCTTTGCAAGTTCACCTGACCAATTTCGATCACACCTCCGTCATTTGTTTTTATGGATATTTTAACTGGATGCCCCCAACGACCAGGAGCTAAGTTGGACCATCTCGCTGGGAGACTGAGAACATTCCACTTTCAGTGCTCCAGCGATAATAAAAGTTGCGCGTTCAAGCATCGCCTGGTACCGCGCCATTTCTATAACGCTCCCTCCTCGAACACCGATGATTGTTCCGCTGTCCGCTACGCAGAAAAGAAGACGCGCAAACTATTTTCTTTCAAGCGCCGCTATTGGTTTTATAGGTTACCTCCTCTCATTCTTTTTTTTTCTTTCTCCCTGCCAGGTTGGTTACCATTTTATTGTTCTAAAACTCAGTCTACCTGTACAAGAAAAAAAAAAAAGCAGCAAAACGACAACGGCTCAAACTCTTGGGTTTCAGGGCGGCAGCGCACCTCTGCCCGTATATCGGTTTCGCAAGGGCACGTTCCTCGGAGCGTATCGGCAGCAAGCGACCTGGTACTCGGCTTCGAGACGATGGCCAGCTGGCGGAAGTGTGCAGAAAGCAGCAGCAGCGGCCTGGCATGGCTGCCGCCGGAGCGATAAGGGGCACCGAGGCAGTCGCTGCCGATCGTGCAATCACCGCAAATGGGGCATGGCTGCGCCGCGCTCGCGGAGTTGGCCCCACGCGCCCAGGCTCTCAGCGGGCCTCGGTCCCCCCCCGCGCACGCTTCCTGCCCTCGGCGGGCTGCCATCACCGGTGCGCGCTCGTCGCCCCTGCCATCGATTGCGGGAAGAAGCGCGAGGAAGTCGTCCTGGAGATTCTTGAATGTCGTCGCTAAAACACACGGCATACGACGGATTTTCCCCCTTTGTTCGAAAGAATAGCTGCAAATTTGCCTGCCACAGCAACATCTATCGTGAGGATACTTGTGGCTGTAGCTGCTCCGTGAATATTTGTTTACATGCATATTTTTTTGACGGTGACTCGTTAGAACTGTGAATGTGTTTGCACGTGTGACTCTTTGTGACAATAAAAGTGCTCTGACTAACTGTGCACTAAAAGACATCGCCTGTCGCTGGGTCTAGGCCAACTCGTCGAAAGCAAACTCATCGACGGCTAACTCGTTGGCGGCCCGTTCGTCGAATCGGCGAGTTTCATCACAGGGCCATGCCGACTCGTCGAAGGAAAGCTTGTCGAGGAGGCCAACTGGTCGTCGCTTTTTCAAAGCCAAAATACATAATTTTTGTCCATGAATTTTAAATCAAATACCGCCCTATAGTAATCTGTAAGATGGCCGCACGGGAGTTGACCTAGAGTGTGCTCTTTCTGGTAGAAGATAGCAACTTGCCGCTTTGCGGTAACAGCGTGCGGCGGCTCATTACAAAAATGTCGACCCACCTGGTCCACCCGTTCACGGTGTTTCGCGGCGACAGTCTGCGGCGCCTCGTTACAAAAAGTAATAAAGGAAAGGAACAAAGAGTGACAACTTTGGATTGGAAACTTTGGACACCGCCGTCTGCCGCGATTGGTCAGGGCGTCGCCGCTGACCAATCGCAGCAGACGGCATTGTCCCGGTCCCGCCGTGCAGCATAGGGCCCCTGGAGTTGCCGAGCTCTCTCCCTCTTTGTCGGGATCGCCTCCGTATGTTGTTTGAACTTGAAGCGAATTTAAACGGACACTGAAGTGGATTTTGTGTTTTCAGTTGACGATGCATATTTAATCGTGGAATTGCGCGCTCGCTGAGTTGCTGATGGAGATACGCGTCAGAAGCGAGCTTCACGGCGCCTGAAAACAACCCTTCTCAAGATAAAAATATTGAGAGGAAAATGCCGGGGTGACGCAGACGAAAGCTGTTCGGATACTTGTTTACAAATCACTTGTTAGATCCAAAGTTGAATATGCTATCGTAATATGAAATTCGTGCCAATAAAACCTTGCTCAGGAAACAGAGGCTTTATAAGATAAATCAGTTTTATTTACAAAGACTACTCTTACACAACTAGCGTAACGGCTTCGAAAATACGAATGGGCTTGCGATCTCTGAGTAATAGACGCAGACAGTCAATATGAACATTTTTACACAAAATTTATTATGCCGATACCGAACTTGAAAAATGAACTTTTGCTTCCACCGTACCGTATATTTCCTAGAATTGAAAGTACATGTTTCAGTGGACATCCACCTGGTTAGGAATGACAATTAATGTAAAAAAAGAACTCTAACCAAATGATATTACGGACCTGACGTTTCAAGACGACGACAATAACGAAAACAGTCACCCGTGAAAAAGGGGCCGAACTGGCCTTGAAACGTCGGGCTCCGTGTTACAGCGAAGCTGTATACCTCTACCAGCCAAGGCAATTTTCGTGTCGTTGGCGTTCGAAGCAAAAAGGCGAAACATCATATCTCCTTTGAAATCAGGCATACATCAGACAGCTCAGTATCCGTTTCAATAAAGAAAACCACAAAACATGCATCAAAACCACCTGGTGCATGATAAGGCGCGTGTGAACAATAGGAACACCCTCCCACGCGTTCCAGTAAAGATTAGGTTTGCAGCTGCTTCGAAAGGGGTTGACGTCATTCGAAGCCCTCGTGTAAACTACAAACTGCATAACGGTTGATAACGGCGCCTGCGAACAATGCGAAGCACGTAGTGACGTCACTAGCCTTTCATATATGAAAGAACCCGCCTATGCCCCGTTTCACCTTACGTCCGGACGCAGCGGAGGCTACGAGCTGTCTTAGCCAATCCCGTTCTGTGGCCCGTGATACGCTTTCCGCGCGTCGCTGTGCTCCCTCTCTAAGGTCACGTGACACTCGCAAGGCCTCCGATTGGCTCTGATGGCTCGTAACATCCGCTTAAACGTAAGATGAAACGGAGTATAGCAACCGATTTCATTGTTGCTGCAGCACCGCGATGAATAGGCCACGCATAGTTAGGACTCCCAAGGAGCAGCGTGAGGAGCGGCAAAGGGAAAAGAAAGGGCAATACGACCAGCGGCGGCGTGCTGCGACCGGCGGCGGCATTTTGTGTAGTGCAGTAGGCAAACGTCGCAGGTGATACCACAGCTTCGCTAACCAACCACCTTCACAGCGAAGATTGGAACCCCAACTTTTATTTGGTTAGAGTTTTCCTTTTACATTAATTTCCTAAAATTGATCATCGTTTCAAGATTAGACTATCACCTAGTCATACGAAACAATTTCCCGAATCTTTCCTACAGTTAGCAATTCGTGACTGGAACAGTTTATCCGAGTGCACTTCGTGGGTCAGGCGGATTTGGCTCTTTTCCATGACGCCTGCGAATCAGCGCAGACCGTCATGGCGCGTTTTTCTGCACGCGAGAACGCGACGCTCTATGAACGCTCGCGCGGAAGCTGACGCGGGGGCACCCGCATGCAGACAAAGCCAAGCACCGCCGGCCGCGCCTTATCAGCGTTGCCAGATAACAGAATTCTCAACACGCGATGTAAATGTTGACGCAAATACTACAAAATGAGAACTAAATGAACAAATAAGTAAATAAAACGGGTTTGTGTGTCAAAAGAAACACCTTTTCAATTTTTATATGGAAAATAAAAATGCTTTTGAACACTTTAAAATGTGCTGAATACGAAACGGCGTACTGTGCGGGATCACGTGATAGTTCGACCGACCCTCATTGGGCGAGAGCCGCTTCGACGCCTCGGCGCGCGCGTCTTGTTCTGGGTCGGCTAGAAACCAACGCTCCCGCGAAAACGCGCGCCCGCGCGCAGGAAATGACGTCGGTTTGACGCCGACGCGCCTGAATCGCGAGCAAAAACGCGCCATGCGGTTGCAGCGATTCCGCGGCCGAAATCGCTGCCGCTAGCGGCGCGGCGGCACGGATCGTGAGATTTCATTTCACATGAGCGTTTCCTGCCGTTGCGATGGCCAATGTTGCTTGCAGCAAGCAGATGTTCCTAAATTCTTTGAGCTGCGCGTCTCAAAGAACCCGACGCTTAGACACTTCACTGATAAGCAGTTCATTGAACTGGGCGCGATACATTTTGTCTTACTTGGTGTGACGATCTGTGTTGGAAAAGACACGTCCATGTCTCCCAGCTCTTCCTCTTCTTTGTTTTTTCACTATACTCCGTTTCCCTTATGTTGTACCGCAGAGTAGGCTAGAAGCGCGAGCTCATAGCGTTGGCAGCTGCTCTTAACGCACGAGAGCTTGTGCCGCCCAGATGTGCCCTAGAGCAAGGAGCTCGCGCTTGAGCCTTCCTGCGGTACATCATAAGGTGAAACAGAGTATAGCGACGTCTGTCGGCCACGTCATTTAGCGTCTATTGCAGTTCTGCTGCAGTTGAGTACTGCGAGGCGAGTCAAAGTAAAAACAATGAGCCGCGTAATTCATTGAGAAAACAAATTCCGAGGAAGGGGACACCAATCCCCCTCCTCCATAATCTCCAGAACAGTTCCAACGCGACTGCTGAAGCAAAGAAGCTCGATCCGCCGGAAAACAAAACCGGAAACCAGTCGCTTGCATTCTTTTTCTGCTTGTCGTCTGCTTCACGAACGTGAAAACGCCGCCGTCCTATGTGCCAGCTTTCCCTCAATGTTTCTCCTCCTGTCACGTGATTTCCCGCCGCGCTGTGAGTGGCCAGCGCGGAAGCTGCCGCTCTGCCGCGACGAAAAATTTCCAACCTGGTGGAACCGCGCCACTCAGCCGCTGCGGCTGGCCAAAGCGTCGCGACGGCAGAAATCGCGCCGCTCTAGGGCCGAAATCGCTGCATGTGAAGCCCGCTTAAAGGGGCCCTGCAAGGACTTTTTTACTGGTTTTTAATTTGCACCGAACCTGAGCGCGCTGAGCGTAGTAACTTAATGAAACTTTTCTTTTCTAAAATTTCACTTTATTTTAAAAGTTATAGGCAAATTAGAATTACAAAAACAAGCAAAAAATAACCTTCTTCATGACGTCGTAGGTCCTGGCTTGAGTGGCCGTGAACTAGAGGAGGGGTAGTGAGCTCATCGAGCACTCACGGCTGCCGCACTCCGTGTCGACAGCTCGAGAGGGCGCCACTAAAGCATGTGTTGGATAGGCTGTATGAAGCGGGCGGCCAGGGCGGCCCGCATTGCATTTGCTGCGCGATTAAAGACTATTTCGGCATAACACTTCATTGGCCACAAATGACAGCAAACACGGGGTAAAGATCAGTTCAGAACGGGAGCCACTTCGCGCTGCCATACCGCCAAATGGCCAAATCGCCAGCAGGGCCCGCGCCGAAGGCCTTCGGAACGCTCGGAACCGGTCGGATCCCCGAGCCGGTATACGACCGCAGCGCCGCCGCGTACATTCGGGACCTTTCTACGCTCGCCGCTCGTCGGTGCCTCATCCCACTAGCCCTTTCTAGTATGCGCCGTTTTTTCCGCCGCTTGGTGGCGGGTATGTCGACGGGTCATTTCTTGTTTCCGTACTTTATAAACTGCATTTGTTTCTTTTCTGATCTAAAATACTGAACAAAAACTACTTTCATACATAATTGAAACGGTTCGCGACACTTATATTTTGTATCTCGACTAAAAAAGAAGCTTTTAGCGGCTCTGACCAGTAGTAAGGCCAGGACCTAAGACGTCACATATCGCGCGCTTTCGGCAACGCGGCTCGCCCTCGTAGGTGGAGGAGGTTTCCGCGTCGTCCGGTTAAAATATGACGCACTGATATTTAGTTACTCTCTCCGTGCCCGCTGGCTTGCCCGAACCCCAAGAGACGTGGAAACCGCAAAAAAAGGTAGACGCTTAAATATGATTGCAGGGCCCTTTAAGAGTGATTCAACGAACGCGCATTTTTATCCTGCTGCGGCTGTTTGTCCGGCTATTTGTTTTATGTTGAAGTTGCCAACTATTTTGGACGCTTGCTGTTTTTTCGTCTTTTTTTACCACGTGTGTTTTTTTGATTACACTTTAGTGTGATGTTTTTTTTAGAACCCCAATTTAATTTATTTACCTCATATCGCCCGAAAAGGGCGATTTGAGGTAAATAAATAAAATGAAATGTCAAAAAATGATTTAAAAAGTATAACTTTGGTGCAATGCTTCTCAGTGTGCAAAATTATTGAAATACCAAGGGCCAGGCTGGAACTGTAATTCAGCGCGATGCACTCCCTGCCAATTGTCTTTAATAACTCTTATAGGTGTCTGATCGCCGTACAAACGACTACTTGATCTAAAGGGGCATTGAAGTCAATTTTGAGATCTTCCTTTTGTAGTGACAAGTCAATCTAGACACTCTAGGCATCCCATAAAAAACGGAATCACAATCGTGCGTAGCTTATTTATTTGTTAAAAGCGTGTTCAAACATCGCGACACGCCCTTCTTGGGAAGAATTTTCTTCCGAGTGAAGTGGTTGACGAAGGGTGCTTGTCGGCGAGTTGCAAGCGATGGCTTCGCCCGCGGAGAAAAAGGGGAGTCTTATCCGAATGTGTACCTATCAGACTCTCTTCGGAACCAGTTATAATAAAATCATTCGGAATCTGGACGTATTGTAGGGCTTTCATTGGTCCACACAATGTAGTCCGCGAGAAAAAAAAGAGACATGTTTTTTTATTGCTTTGAGATGAATAGGCGGTTTTGTAATATAGGACTTGGTATATGTGGCAACTAACACATTTTAAAGAATATAAGATCAAAAACGACCTTTTTTAAAAAATGACTGCAGTGCCCCTTTGAGAGCTTTTTTCTAAAAAAATATAAAAAGGTGTCAGTGCGTGTTGTATAATAAGTTAACGTCGACTTTGGCCCCAAGGTATGTGGGCAGCGCGAAGCTCAGCTAATCCGCCATTGAACCAGGACGGACGCAATGCTCGCTCTCGGACAGATGGTATACGCAACGCGTACACCTAAAATGGCTCTGCCAGTACTGCAACGGCGTGCGACAAGCACCGTTTGTCGTACGCTTCTCGCAGCACTATTTGTCTGGAAGAGTTGAGCGCTAAAACCGAAAGGGCGCGCTGGAATTTCCTTCGATTCTCGTTAGCGTTTTGCCTCCGGGAGAGCTGTCGCGGGCGTTATCGGGGATACGAAAAGGACAGTCTGAGGCGAAGTTACTTGTCCTGTACCATTTCATAGAAACGCTGTCCGCAGTAGCATACATATGTAAGAAGTAAGCATTCTTCGATCATGCTTAAAGCGTGTGAGCAAATAATTCTCTGATCGTGCAGTGCAGCGAACAGCGTGTCCTTTGTGCGATGTATGGGCAGAGCGACTCCGGCCTAGGCGTATGCCGGCTTTCTGGAAGGACCGCCACCGCTCGCTGGGTTGGACGAGTTGTAACAAAGCGCCGGGGAACGGTAACAAATTGTCGATACAAGATTACCGCCCGGATACGGACGCACTCCGATGGGGCATGATTGAGTCGTTCTTCCAGCCGGCCTGTCCAAACAACTCCGCTCGAGGCGCCGCAGCCGGGCAAACCTTTCACTTTCCCCTTCCGCTTTTTTTTTCTTTCTTTCTCGCGCTTTTTAACTCGCCGGAGACAGAGTCAAGACTCTTTTGTTCTGGGCCGGAGAAATAACGGTCAAACTGGCATCCAGGAAAGGCGGATAGAGATAAAGAAGCTGGTCAGGAAAATGCGGGGGAAAAGAACAAAACACAGAAACAAAATAAAGATGCACATTTTCCGCTACGATGTTGCAAAAATAAATATTTCCGTCTTTGTTTTATCGGCGAAAAAAAAAAAAAAAAAGACGGGAATTTTATGACCGTTTTTGAAACAATGTAGGTATGAACTGGCTGCCCTTTCTTTAAAGGGATATCTTCGAAATACATAGAATTCGGGAACATCTGTTTTGAATCGGTCCTATTTGTTTATAACTGTTTTTATTCCAATAACTTTGGATTGTAACGAGTAGAATTAAATCAATCTCGTTCTGCATCCGATATTCTTTTCTTAACTGATACCAAAAGAGGGTATTCGTGGATCGAAAAGGAAAGACTTAAGATTACTCGCGGAAAACTGAAGAACAATCTCGTGGGGTCTCGAGACGGACTACAAGCCTCTCATAGCATCGCTGACCAGAAATCCCGTGGCCTGACGCTATTCATTTTTATTCGCTGCCTTCGTTTTAATCGTAATGAGGTTCAGGCTGCGGCCCCATGGCAACCATTTTGGATATATGTGCTTCCTCCCGTTACTTTTTTTTAATAATAGACACACAAAAATTCGTATGCTTGCAAATCAGTGTTTAGGAAAGCATTACATCAGCGTTCGTGCACGTCTGAGATCAACATCTTATAACCATAGATAGATGACTAAACGAGATCCTTCAGCTGGTGACACATTGATTTGTACTGCGCTGTTACGATTTCGCGATGGCCTTGTGTATGGATCGCTCAAATCGAACAGATTTAGCAGATTGTGAAATATTTTAGGACATACTCCGAGGTATAATTACACGGTGAATACTTTTTATACAACGTGACTCGCTTTAAACCCGCCTATACCATAATTTCGTCTGTCCGTTCGTTCGTGCATTTCCCGCTAACTTTAGCGGGCAAACTGAATTGGTGTTAAGGTCTCGTGACGTCGATTGATGTGCCGTGAACTGACGTCACTTGACCTATAGACCGATTCGCTCTCCCCGCTAGATTTAGCGGAATACTATATATCACGTGACGTGAGGTAACGTAGCTTAGGCACCAATTGTGTTCCCCTCTAAATTTAGCAGACAATTTGACGTCGTGTGACCTGATGTCACGTGACCCATAACCAATTCGGCTTCCCTGTTACATTTGGGGGGGGGGGGGGCTGATTGACGTCACGTGACCTGCCGACACGTGACATGAATACAATTTCGCCACTGAATCTATTATTAACACTGACGCCACGTGACCGAGGTTCGAGGTTCACAGGAACGTTTATTATACAAGAATTACGAAGACTAGGAACTTGAAGAGTCCGTCTTTTTGCGTTGCGGCAGCCCCCTTGCTTGGCGTCTTCATTCTTGCGTGACGACGTGATTGGGTGATGAAGATGGTGAGGTCCTTAGAGGGATCCTCGTAGCCCCCTTTGGTACCGTAGGACAAGAGGCACTTGGGGATGTTGGTCCTGCGTTGGATGTCACGCCCGTTGGGTGCGTCCATTTTTGGAGGCTCGATGGTGCTTGGGAGTCTTGAAGCGCTGCTCAGGCCTTTTGTCTCTGTGCGTGTAAGAGCCTGGCAATCCCAGAGGAGATGTCTGGGATGTCTAGGAAGATAAACATTTCGTCCTTACACCGCTGGCTGAATGGGTCTGGTGGCACGGCGTACGGGTTGGCTCTCCTCGAGTTTTTCTATTTTCAGTACGTGCTGGAGCCTCGGTGTTATCGCTGCGCCAGTGCGTATCCTGCGAAGTTGCAATATTTGCCTCCCGTTGAAGATCTTCTCGGAGACTGGGTACCCGTTCCCGGTGGCTTCCTTTCCGACTCTCAGCGAGTTGCGCTCCTGAAGCAGCTCCAATGCTGCGCGTTCTTCACTCCCCCGAAATGATGCTTTCATGTCTTTGAAATACTTTTTAAAAGATCGCACCTTAAATATTGTATTTCATTCATTATACGATTTCTGAGGAGTAAGTCGCTGCCGTTTTTGTTTGTAAAATCAAAAGATTGAGCTCGCCTACGCACAAGGAATGAGAAAAAAAGTTTCCCGGGAAAACATTTAGCGCGCGTGAAGCTATCGAGTAATATGGTGAACCAGTGCCAAATTTATTTTCATTCTTTACCCCCTGTCTCTCGGTGGGAAGAAGGCGTCGCGCTGAGCTCACAAATCTATTTGGATATCTAAAAAAAAAAAAAGGTTTGGTCGAATTTTTGTTTATGGAAGAAAAACGCTTTTTTCTCCTTTCCACCGAGGATTGAGCTCATATTTTCACAATTTTAAATAATAAATGCACCACCTACGGGCTCTTTGTAGTCGGTGACACATCAAGAACTTAATGGACGCTCCAGCCTGAGGCACAAGCTTCCTGTCTTCGTGAACACTTTGCAATTCCACATCAGAGAGGAATCCATTACCAGCGGAAGTGGTGAGGATTACTGGTTTGTTTTATAAATCACCGTGATCCACCCCCGCAATAATGCCCCAAAAAAAAGCTGCGGAGTTTTCCCCCCCCCCCCCCAAATAAAAAGAAATATAAAAAGCTACGCCATCTTAATCAAGCGGTGCAGCCCGCTTTATATTTTGTAATTTTTTAGGCAGGTATGTTTTGTAAACTAGCAACCTTAAAATGTTCCGAAAGGTGTGTTGTGTTAAAACGACATCTTCGATAGTAATAGTAATAATGATAATACTAAACACGATAATTATGATAGCCTTTGGCAAAGTAAGAGGCACCTTGGCGGTTGATGCCTTCAATAAATGTCTTACAGCTCAAGAAACGCAGGACAGAAGGGCAGAGTCAAGATCGTTTTATATATCGCTCCGTAGACAAATAGCTGAAGAACACCAAAGTACAAATCACAAAGAAACAAAGGTAAAAAAAACACGCTTTGCATGTTTTTGTGTTTTTTTTAGTTGCCCGCAGTAAATACATTTTGTAATTTCCCTGGCTTTACTCTTTCTAGCATGCAATCTGTTACCTCTAAATTAAAAAAAAAAATAGCTGTCGAGAAAACGACAAATGAAAGTAATGTCAAAACCAGCAATCACGTTTTTTTTTTTTCGCGCTCTCGACAGATGTATAATTTGCAAGTCAAGCACGCAGTCTAAAAAAACAAACAAAAAACAAAGTTTAGCGCACGTTTTCTTTCTTTATTTTGTTTTTACTGGCGTGGGCGTAACCAGCGGCATTAATTTCGCACAATCAAACTTATTTTTACCCAGCTGTAATTCCCTCATATTGTCCCATATTACAACATCTGACGTCACACTTTTAGTGTTGCCATTAGAGTATATCTCTCAGCCTCTTAGGCCTAACTTGAAACTTTAATAACTTCGCAACAAAAAAAAAGTGTCTCGCAATTCGGGTTACTTGTTCAGATGTGTTTTTCATGTGTTCGACCAATTTTGAGAGAGATCAGTAAATATCGAAATTTCGTCGAATTTATGACTCCCAAGTTGTGAGTTCATATAGATTAATCTGTTGATCCGATGCCACTTGAAACAAGGGAACGGCGGGATCCAAAGGTCGAAGGGAAAACGGTTCGAGAGAAGCGGCCCTCGGCGCTGGAACGCGGACGCGAACCGGACACCCCGGGAAAAATGAGCAAAATGTTGACCCGATTAAATCAACATCACTTCGGTGGTCTGGACTCTCGCCTGCTCCGCTATTCAAACTCGGCGAGCGGCGCCAGTGTTTGACCGCTTTTGTAAACCCCGTCGGGCCTGCGCTCGGCCAGGGGACGCGTTAGATAAACCTCCTTCAAATGCTCGTTTCCTCTCGCCCCTTTCTAGGCAGTGCACACAAGACAGCTACAGTACGCCACAAATTAGTGCAAGCACGGCGTCCATTCGTTTATTTTTTTTATAGAATAATGACGCGGGTTTTGTTAGAGCCCTAAATTTGGCCAGTTAATTCATTACCCAAGTTAAAAGGGCATCGCACTCCCCAACAAGTTTTGCTGACGGCTTTTTTTCAGATGAAGTAGCCTTCTCCCTTCCTCTCCCCTTCCTTCTCCCTCCCATCCTACTGCCCTCTTCTTTCCCTCTTCACTAAACTCTATCCTATGGAAGCTGTCTGCTAAGCAGAGGCTTTCGTCGACCGGAAATCTTCTTGAAGGCCTACCATCATCGCTCAGCCTACATGAAGAGACCGGATCTATAGACGGCTTTTCTTCAGCTGAAATAGCTTTCTCTCTTCCTCTCCCTTCCTTCTCCCTCCCATCCTACTGCCCTCTTCTTTCTCTCTTCACTAAACTCTATCCTATGGAAGCTGTCTCTGCTAAGCAGAGGCTTTCGTCGACCGAAATCTTCTTGAAGAGCCTACATCAGCCTCTACTCAGCCTACATGGAAGAGACCGGATCTATAGACGGCTTTTCAGATGATAGCCTTCTCCTTCCCCTCTCCACTTCCTTCTCCCTTCCCATCCTACTGCCCTCTTCTTTCCCTCTTCACTAAACTCTATCCTATAGGAAGCTGTCTGCTAAGCAGGGGCTTTCGTCGACCGAAATCTTCTTGAAGAGCCCACATCCCAGCCGCGCTCAGCCCTACATGAAGGAACCGGATCTATAGACGGCTTTTTCAGATAAGTAGCTAACTTCTCCCTTCCTCTCCCCCTTCCTTCTCCTTCCCATCCTACTGCCCTCTTCTTTCCCTCTTCACTAAACTCTATCCTATGGAAGCTGCTCTGCTAAGCAGAGGCTTTAGTCGACCGAAACTCTTGAAGAGCCTAACATCAGCGCTCAGCCTGCATGAAGAGACTCGGATCTATGAGACGGCTTTTTTCAGATGAAGCAGCCTTCTCCCTTCCCTCTCCCTTCCTTCTCCTTCCCATCCTACTGCCCTCTTCTTTCCCTCTTCACTAAACTCTATCCTATGGAAGCTGTCTGCTAAGCAGAGGCTTTCGTCGACCGAAATCTTCTCTGAAGAGCCTACATCAGCTCAGCCTACATGAAGAGACCGGATCTATAGACGGCTTTTTTCAGATAGAGTAGCCTTCTCCCTTCCTCTCCCCTTCCTTCTCCTTCCCATCCTACTGCCCTCTTCTTTCCCTCTTCACTAGACTCTATCCTATGGAAGCTGTCTGCTAAGCAGAGGCTTTCGTCGACTGAAATCTTCTTGAAGAGCCTACATCAGCGCTCAGCCTACATGAAGAGACCGGATCTATAGACGGCTTTTTCTACAGATGAAGTAGCCTTCTCCTTCCTCTCCCTTCCTTCTCCTTCCCATCCTACTGCCCTCTTCTTTCTCTCTTCACTAAACTCTATCCTATGGAAGCTGTCTGCTAAGCAGAGGCTTTCGTCGACCGAAAATCTTCTTGAAGAGCCTACATCAGCGCTCTACTCAGCCTACATGAAGAGACCGATCTATAGACGGCTTTTCAGATGAAGTAGCCTTCTCCTTCCCTCCCCTTCCTTCTCCTTCCCATCCTACGCCCTCTTCTTCCCTCTTCACTAAAGCTCTATCCTATGGAAGCTGTCTGCTAAGCAGAGGCTTTCGTCGACCGAAATCTTCTTGAAGAGCCTACATCAGCGCTCAGCCTACATGAAGAGACCGGATCTATAGACGGCTTTTCTCAGATGAAGTAGCCTTCTCCCTTCCTCTCCCCTTCCTTCTCCTTCCCATCCTACTGCCCTCTTCTTTCCTCTCTTCACTAAACTCTATCCTATGGAAGCTGTCTGCTATAGCAGAGAGCTTTCGTCGACCGAAATCTTCTTGAAGAGCCTACCATCCAGCGCTCAGCCTACTGAAGAGACCGGATCTATAGACGGCTTTTTTCAGATGAAGTAGCCTTCTCCCTTCCTCTCCCCTTCCTTCTCCTTCCATCCTACTGCCCTCTTCTTTCTCCTCTTCACTAAACTCTATCCTATGTAGAGCTGTCTGCTAAGCAGAGGCTTTTCGTCGACCGAAATCTTCTTCTTGAAGAGCCTACATCAGCGCTCAGCCTACATGTATGAAGAGACCGGATCTATAGACGGCTTTTTTTCAGATAGAGTAGCCTTCTCCCTTCCTCTCCCCTTCCTTCTCCCTCCCATCCTACTGCCCTCTTCTTTCCCTCTTCACTAAACTCTATCCTATGGAAGCTGTCTGCTAAGCTTGAGGCTTTCGTCGACCGGAATCTTCTTGAAGAGCCTACATCAGCGCTCAGCCTACATGAAGGAGACCGGATCTATAGACGGCTTTTTTCCAGATGAAGTAGCCTTCTCCCTTCCTCTCCCCCTTCCTTCTCCTTCCCATCCTACTGCCCTCTTCTTTCCCTCTTCACTAAACTCTATCCTATGGAGAGCTGTCTGCTAAGCAGAGGCTTTCGTCGACCGTAAATCTTCTTGAAGAGCCTACAATCAGCGCTCAGCCTACATGAAGAGGACCGGATCTTATAGACGGCCTTTTTTTTTCAGATGAAGTAGCCTTCTCCCTTCCCTCCTTCCCCTTCCTTCTCCTCTTCCCATCCTACTGCCCTCTTCTTTCTCTCTTCCTCTAACCTCTATTCCTGGAAGCTGTCTACTGCTTCAGCAGAGGCTGCTCGTGACTGAAATCTTCTTGAAGAGCCTACATCAGCGCTCAGCCTACATGAAGAGACCGGATCTATAGACGGCTTTTTTTTCAGGATGAAGTAGCCCTTCTCCCTCTCCCTCTCACTCCTTCTCCCTCCCATCCTACTGTATGCCTCTTCTTTCCCTCTTCACTAAACTCTATCCTATGGAAGCTGCCCTTGCTAAGCAGAGGCTTTCGTCGACTGAAAGCTTCTTGAAGAGCCTACATCAGCGCTCGGCTTATATGAAGACCGGATCTATAGACGGCTTTTTTTCAGATGAAGTAGCCTTCTCCCTTCCTCTCCCCTTCCTTCTCCCTCCCATCCTATCCTGCCCTCTTCTTTCTCTCTCTTCACTAAACTCTATCCTATGGAAGCTGTCTGCTAAGCAGAGGCTTTCGTCGACCGAAATCTTCTTGAAGAGCCTACATCAGCGCTCAGCCTACATGAAGACCGGATCTATAGACGGCTTTTTTCAGATGAAGTAGCCTTCCCTTCCTCTCCCCTTCCTTCTCCTTCCCATCCTACTGCCCTCTTGCTTTCTCTCTTCACTAAACTCTATCCTATGGAAGCTGTCTGCTAAGCAGAGGCTTTCGTCGACCGAAATCTTCTTGAAGAGCCTACATCAGCGCTCAGCTTATATGAAGAGACCGGATCTATAGACGGCTTTTTTCAGATGATAGCCTTCTCCTTCCTCTCCCTTCCTTCTCCTCCCAGCCTACTGCCCTCTTCTTTCTCTCTTCACAAACTCTATCTACAGAGCTGTCTGCTAGGCAGAGGCTCATCGACCAAAATCTTCTTCTTAAAAAGCCTACGTCAGCGCTCAGCTTATATGGAAAGACCCGGATCTATAGACGGTTTTTCCAGATGAAGTAGCCTACTCCTCTCTCCCCTTCCTTCTCCCCCCAACCTACAAGCTCTTCTTTCTCTCTTACTAAACTCTATCCTATGGAAGCTGTCTGCTAAGCAGAGGCTTTCGTCGACCGAAATCTTCTTGAAGAGCCTACATCAGCGCTCAGCCTACATGAAGAGACCGGATCTATAGACGGCTTTTTCTCAGATGAAGTAGCCTTCTCCCCTTCCTCTCCCCTTCCTTCTCCCTTCCCATCCTACATGCCCTCTTCTTTCCCTCTCTCTTCACTAAACTCTATCCTATGGAAGCTGTCTGCTAAGCAGAGGCTTTCGTCGACCGAAATCTTCTTGAAGAGCCTACATCAGCGCTCAGCCTACATGCAGAGAGACCGGATCTATAGACGGCTTTTCTCAGATGAAGTAGCCTTCTCCCTTCCTCTCCCCTTCCTTCTCCTTCCCATCCTACTGCCCTCTTCTTTCTCCTCTTCACTAAACTCTATCCTATGGAAGCTGTCTGCTAAGCAGAGGCTTTCATCGACCGAAATCTTCTTGAAGAGCCTACATCAGCGCTCAGCCTACATGAAGAGACTGGATCTATAGACGGCTTTTTTCAGATGAAGTAGCCTTCTCCCTTCCTCTCCCCCTCTCCTTCTCCCTTCCCATCCTACTTGCCCTCTTCTTTCTCTCTTCAACTCTATCCTCGTGTGCGCGTGTGTGCGTGTGTCTGCTAAGCAGAGGCTCGTCGACCGGGAAATCTTCTTGGTAAAGAGCCTACATCAGCGCTCTGCTTATATGAAGAGACCGGATCTAGAGACGTGGCTTGTTTCAGATGAAGTAGCCTTGCCACTTCCTCTGCCTTGCTCTCTCCTCTCCAACCTACGCTGCCCTCTTCTTTCTCTCTTCACTAAACTCTATCCTATGGAAGCTTCGTCTGCTAAGCAGAGGCTTGCCGTGAGCCGGGAAATCTTCTTCTGAAATAGCCTTGCATCAGCGCCTCAGCCTAGCATGAGTGAGACCGGATCTATAGACTGGCTTTTTTTCAGACAGCAGCCTTCTCCCCTTCCTCTCCCCTTCCTTCTCCCTCCATCCTACTGCCCTCTTCTTTCTCTTCACTAAACTCTATCCTATGGAAGCTGCCTGCTACAGGAGAGGCATAGCATCGACCGGGAAATCTTCTTGAAGAGCCTGGCATCAGCGCTCAGCTTATATGAAGGGACCGGATCGTATAGTCGGCTTTCTGTTTCAGATGAAGTAGCCTTCTCCCTTCCTCTCCTCTCTTCCTCTTCCTCCTTCTCCCAGCCTAATGCCTCTCTTCTTTCTCTCTCACTAAACTCTGATCCTGGAGGCCTGTCTGCTAAGCAGAGGCTCTCTGCCTGGCCTGAAATCTTCTTGAAGAGCCTCACATCAGTGCCCTGCTCATGGCATGAAGATGATCTCGGATCCTCATAGACGGGCTTTTCTTCAGATGGAAGCAGCCTTCTCCCTCTCCTCTCCCCTTCCTTCTCCCTCCCATCCTACTGCCCTCTTCTTTCTCTCTTCACTAAACTCTGTCCTCCGGTGAGCTGTCTGCTTAGCAGAGGCTTTCGTCAGACCTTGTGTCTTTCTTGAAGAGCCTGGCACTCAGCGCTCTGCTTATATGAAGAGACCGGATCTATAGACGGTTTCTCTTTTTTCTTAGATGAAGTAGCCTTCTCCTTCCTCTCCCCTTCCTTCTTCCCATCCCAGCCGCCTCTGCTTTCTCTTTCTCTCTGCACACCTCATCCTATGGAAGCTGTCTTGCATGAGCAGGCGTTCTACCGTCGACCGGGAAATCTTCTTCTTGAAGAGCCCACATCAGCGCTCTGCTTATATGAAGGAGACCGGATCTATAGGCGGCTTGTTTCAGATGAAGTAGTCTCTTCTCCTTCCTCTCCCCTTCCTCTTCTCCCTTTCCAACCTACTGCCCTCTTCTTTCTCTCTTCACTAAACTCCCATCTTATGGAAGCTGTCGCCTTGGCATGAGGCTATTGGTTCGACGAAATCTTCTTTGAAGAGCTCTACATCAAGCGCTCGCAGCTGCACTTGGAAGAGACCGGATCGATAGACGGCTTTTTTCAGACGAGTAACGTGCCTTCCCCTCTCCCCTTCCCCTTCTCCCTCCCATCCTACTGCCCTCTTCTCTCTTCACTAAACTCTATCCTATGGAAGCTGTCTGCTAAGCAGAGACTTCTCGTCGATCGAAAATCTTCTTGCAAAAGTCCTACATCAGCGCAACCCAGCTACATGAAGAGACCGGATCTATAGACGGCGGCTTTTTTCAGATGCAGTAGCCTTCTCCCTTCCTCTCCCCTTCCTTCTCCTTCCCACTCCAATGCCCTCTCCTGCTCTCTCACTCCCCAACCGAGGAAGCTGTCTGCTAAGCAGAGGCTTTCGTCGACCGAAATCTTCTTGAAGAGCCTACATCAGCGCTCAGCCTACATGAAGAGACCGGATCTATAGAACAGCTTTGTTTCAGATGAAATAGCCTTCTCCCCTTCTCTCCCCTTCCTTCTCCCTTCCCATCCTACTGCCTCTTCTTTCTCTCTTCACTAAACTCTATCCTATGAAGCTGTCTGCTAAGCAGAGGCTTTCGTCGACCGAATCTTCTTGAAGAGCCTACATCAGCGCTCAGCCTACATGAAGAGACCGGATCTATAGACAGCTTGTTTCAGATGAAGTAGCCTTCTCCCTTCCTCTCCCCTTCCTTCTCCTTCCCATCCTACTGCCCTCTTCTTTCCCTCTTCACTAAACTCTATCCTATGGAAGCTGTCTGCTAAGCAGAGGCTTTCGTCGACCGAAATCTTCTTGAAGAGCCACATCAGCGCTCAGCCTATATGAAGAGACCGGATCTATAGACAGCTTTTTTTCAGATGAAGTAGCCTTCTCCTTCCTCTCCCCTTCCTTCTCCTTCCCATCCTACTGCCCTCTTCTTTCTCTCTTCACTAAACTCTATCCTATGGAAGCTGTCTGCTAAGCAGAGGCTTTCGTCGACCGAAATCTTCTTGAAGAGCCTACATCAGCGCTCAGCCTACATGAAGAGACCGGATCTATAGACGGCTTTTTTCAGATGAAGTAGCCTTCTCCTTCCTCTCCCCTTCCTTCTCCTTCCCATCCTACTGCCCTCTTCTTTCTCTCTTCACTAAACTCTATCCTATAGAAGCTGTCTGCTAAGCAGAGGCTTTCGTCGACCGAAATCTTCTTGAAGAGCCTACATCAGCGCTCAGCCTACATGAAGAGAACCGGATCTATAGACGGCTTTTTTCAGATGAAGTAGCCTTCTCCCTTCCTCTCCCTTCCTTCTCCCTCCCAACCTACTGCCCTCTTCTTTCTCTCTTCACTAAACTCTATCCTATGGAAGCTGTCTGCTAAGCAGAGGCTTTCGTCGACCGAAATCTTCTTGAAGAGCCTACATCAGCGCTCAGCCTACATGAAGAGACCGGATCTATAGACGGCTTTTTTTCAGATGAAGTAGCCTTCTCCCTTCCTCTCCCCTTCCTTCTCCTTCCCATCCTACTGCCCTCTTCTTTCTCTCTTCACTAAACTCTATCCTATGGAAGCTGTCTGCTAAGCAGAGGCTTTCGTCGACCGAAATCTTCTTGAAGAGCCTACATCAGCGCTCAGCCTACATGAAGAGACCGGATCTATAGACGGCTTTTTTCAGATGAAGTAGCCTTCTCCCTTCCTCTCCCCTTCCTTCTCCTTCCCATCCTACTGCCCTCTTCTTTCTCTCTTCACTAAACTCTATCCTATGGAAGCTGTCTGCTAAGCAGAGGCTTTCGTCGACCGAAATCTTCTTGAAGAGCCTACATCAGCGCTCTAGCCTACATGAAGAGACCGGATCTATAGACGGCTTTTTTCAGATGAAGTAGCCTTCTCCTTCCTCTCCCCTTCCTTCTCCTTCCCAACCTACTGCCCTCTTCTTTCTCTCTTCACTAAACTCTATCCTATGGAAGCTGTCTGCTAAGCAGAGGCTTTCGTCGACCGAAAATCTTCTTGAAGAGCCTACATCAGCGCTCAGCCTACATGAAGAGACCGGATCTATAGACGGCTTTTTCAGATAAAGTAGCCTTCTCCCTTCCTCTCCCCTTCCCTTCTCCTTCCCATCCTACTGCCCTCTTCTTTCTCTCTTCACTAAACTCTATCCTATGGAAGCTGTCTGCTAAGCAGAGGCTTTCGTCGACCGAAATCTTCTTGAAGAGCCTACATCAGCGCTCAGCCTACATGAAGAGACCGGATCTATAGACGGCTTTTTTCCAGATGAAGTAGCCTTCTCCCTTCCTCTCCCCTTCCTTCTCCTTCCCATCCTACTGCCCTCTTCTTTCTCTCTTCACTAAACTCTATCCTATGGAAGCTGTCTGCTAAGCAGAGGCTTTCGTCGACCGAAATCTTCTTGAAGAGCCTACATCAGCGCTCAGCCTACATGAAGAGACCGGATCTATAGACGGCTTTTTTCAGATGAAGTAGCCTTCTCCCTTCCTCTCCCCTTCCTTCTCCTTCCCATCCTACTGCCCTCTTCTTTCTCTCTTCACTAAACTCTATCCTATGGAAGCTGTCTGCTAAGCAGAGGCTTTCGTCGACCGAAATCTTCTTGAAGAGCCTACATCAGCGCTCAGCCTACATGAAGAGACCGGATCTATAGACGGCTTTTTTCAGATGAAGTAGCCTTCTCCCTTCCTCTCCCCTTCCTTCTCCTTCCCATCCTACTGCCCTCTTCTTTCTCTCTTCACTAAACTCTATCCTATGGAAGCTGTCTGCTAAGCAGAGGCTTTCGTCGACCGAAATCTTCTTGAAGAGCCTACATCAGCGCTCAGCCTACATGAAGAGACCGGATCTATAGACGGCTTTTTTCAGATGAAGTAGCCTTCTCCCTTCCTCTCCCCTTCCTTCTCCTTCCCATCCTACTGCCCTCTTCTTTCTCTCTTCACTAAACTCTATCCTATGGAAGCTGTCTGCTAAGCAGAGGCTTTCGTCGACCGAAATCTTCTTGAAGAGCCTACATCAGCGCTCAGCCTACATGAAGAGACCGGATCTATAGACGGCTTTTTTCAGATGAAGTAGCCTTCTCCCTTCCTCTCCCCTTCCTTCTCCTTCCCATCCTACTGCCCTCTTCTTTCTCTCTTCACTAAACTCTATCCTATGGAAGCTGTCTGCTAAGCAGAGGCTTTCGTCGACCGAAATCTTCTTGAAGAGCCTACATCAGCGCTCAGCCTACATGAAGAGACCGGATCTATAGACGGCTTTTTTCAGATGAAGTAGCCTTCTCCCTTCCTCTCCCCTTCCTTCTCCCTCCCATCCTACTGCCCTCTTCTTTCTCTCTTCACTAAACTCTATCCTATGGAAGCTGTCTGCTAAGCAGAGGCTTTCGTCGACCGAAATCTTCTTGAAGAGCCTACATCAGCGCTCAGCCTACATGAAGAGACCGGATCTATAGACGGCTTTTTTTCAGATGAAGTAGCCTTCTCCCTTCCTCTCCCCTTCCTTCTCCTTCCCATCCTACTGCCCTCTTCTTTCTCTCTTCACTAAACTCTATCCTATGGAAGCTGTCTGCTAAGCAGAGGCTTTCGTCGACCGAAATCTTCTTGAAGAGCCTACATCAGCGCTCAGCCTACATGAAGAGACCGGATCTATAGACGGCTTTTTTTCAGATGAAGTAGCCTTCTCCCTTCCTCTCCCCTTCCTTCTCCTTCCCATCCTACTGCCCTCTTCTTTCTCTCTTCACTAAACTCTATCCTATGGAAGCTGTCTGCTAAGCAGAGGCTTTCGTCGACCGAAATCTTCTTGAAGAGCCTACATCAGCGCTCAGCCTACATGAAGAGACCGGATCTATAGACGGCTTTTTTCAGATGAAGTAGCCTTCTCCCTTCCTCTCCCCTTCCTTCTCCCTCCCAACCTACTGCCCTCTTCTTTCTCTCTTCACTAAACTCTATCCTATGGAAGCTGTCTGCTAAGCAGAGGCTTTCGTCGACCGAAATCTTCTTGAAGAGCCTACATCAGCGCTCAGCCTACATGAAGAGACCGGATCTATAGACGGCTTTTTTCAGATGAAGTAGCCTTCTCCCTTCCTCTCCCCTTCCTTCTCCTTCCCATCCTACTGCCCTCTTCTTTCTCTCTTCACTAAACTCTATCCTATGGAAGCTGTCTGCTAAGCAGAGGCTTTCGTCGACCGAAATCTTCTTGAAGAGCCTACATCAGCGCTCAGCCTACATGAAGAGACCGGATCTATAGACGGCTTTTTTCAGATGAAGTAGCCTTCTCCCTTCCTCTCCCCTTCCTTCTCCTTCCCATCCTACTGCCCTCTTCTTTCCCTCTTCACTAAACTCTATCCTATGGAAGCTGTCTGCTAAGCAGAGGCTTTCGTCGACCGAAATCTTCTTGAAGAGCCTACATCAGCGCTCAGCCTACATGAAGAGACCGGATCTATAGACGGCTTTTTTCAGATGAAGTAGCCTTCTCCCTTCCTCTCCCCTTCCTTCTCCTTCCCATCCTACTGCCCTCTTCTTTCTCTCTTCACTAAACTCTATCCTATGGAAGCTGTCTGCTAAGCAGAGGCTTTCGTCGACCGAAATCTTCTTGAAGAGCCTACATCAGCGCTCAGCCTACATGAAGAGACCGGATCTATAGACGGCTTTTTTCAGATGAAGTAGCCTTCTCCCTTCCTCTCCCCTTCCTTCTCCTTCCCATCCTACTGCCCTCTTCTTTCTCTCTTCACTAAACTCTATCCTATGGAAGCTGTCTGCTAAGCAGAGGCTTTCGTCGACCGAAATCTTCTTGAAGAGCCTACATCAGCGCTCAGCCTACATGAAGAGACCGGATCTATAGACGGCTTTTTTCAGATGAAGTAGCCTTCTCCCTTCCTCTCCCCTTCCTTCTCCCTTCCCATCCTACTGCCCTCTTCTTTCTCTCTTCACTAAACTCTATCCTATGGAAGCTGTCTGCTAAGCAGAGGCTTTCGTCGACCGAAATCTTCTTGAAGAGCCTACATCAGCGCTCAGCCTACATGAAGAGACCGGATCTATAGACGGCTTTTTTCAGATGAAGTAGCCTTCTCCCTTCCTCTCCCCTTCCTTCTCCTTCCCAACCTACTGCCCTCTTCTTTCTCTCTTCACTAAACTCTATCCTATGGAAGCTGTCTGCTAAGCAGAGGCTTTCGTCGACCGAAATCTTCTTGAAGAGCCTACATCAGCGCTCAGCCTACATGAAGAGACCGGATCTATAGACGGCTTTTTTCAGATGAAGTAGCCTTCTCCCTTCCTCTCCCCTTCCTTCTCCTTCCCATCCTACTGCCCTCTTCTTTCTCTCTTCACTAAACTCTATCCTATGGAAGCTGTCTGCTAAGCAGAGGCTTTCGTCGACCGAAATCTTCTTGAAGAGCCTACATCAGCGCTCAGCCTACATGAAGAGACCGGATCTATAGACGGCTTTTTTCAGATGAAGTAGCCTTCTCCCTTCCTCTCCCCTTCCTTCTCCTTCCCATCCTACTGCCCTCTTCTTTCTCTCTTCACTAAACTCTATCCTATGGAAGCTGTCTGCTAAGCAGAGGCTTTCGTCGACCGAAATCTTCTTGAAGAGCCTACATCAGCGCTCAGCCTACATGAAGAGACCGGATCTATAGACGGCTTTTTTTCAGATGAAGTAGCCTTCTCCTTCCTCTCCCCTTCCTTCTCCTTCCCATCCTACTGCCCTCTTCTTTCTCTCTTCACTAAACTCTATCCTATGGAAGCTGTCTGCTAAGCAGAGGCTTTCGTCGACCGAAATCTTCTTGAAGAGCCTACATCAGCGCTCAGCCTACATGAAGAGACCGGATCTATAGACGGCTTTTTTCAGATGAAGTAGCCTTCTCCCTTCCTCTCCCCTTCCTTCTCCCTCCCAACCTACTGCCCTCTTCTTTCTCTCTTCACTAAACTCTATCCTATGGAAGCTGTCTGCTAAGCAGAGGCTTTCGTCGACCGAAATCTTCTTGAAGAGCCTACATCAGCGCTCAGCCTACATGAAGAGACCGGATCTATAGACGGCTTTTTTCAGATGAAGTAGCCTTCTCCCTTCCTCTCCCCTTCCTTCTCCTTCCCATCCTACTGCCCTCTTCTTTCTCTCTTCACTAAACTCTATCCTATGGAAGCTGTCTGCTAAGCAGAGGCTTTCGTCGACCGAAATCTTCTTGAAGAGCCTACATCAGCGCTCAGCCTACATGAAGAGACCGGATCTATAGACGGCTTTTTTCAGATGAAGTAGCCTTCTCCCTTCCTCTCCCCTTCCTTCTCCCTCCCATCCTACTGCCCTCTTCTTTCTCTCTTCACTAAACTCTATCCTATGGAAGCTGTCTGCTAAGCAGAGGCTTTCGTCGACCGAAATCTTCTTGAAGAGCCTACATCAGCGCTCAGCCTACATGAAGAGACCGGATCTATAGACGGCTTTTTTCAGATGAAGTAGCCTTCTCCCTTCCTCTCCCCTTCCTTCTCCCTCCCAACCTACTGCCCTCTTCTTTCTCTCTTCACTAAACTCTATCCTATGGAAGCTGTCTGCTAAGCAGAGGCTTTCGTCGACCGAAATCTTCTTGAAGAGCCTACATCAGCGCTCAGCCTACATGAAGAGACCGGATCTATAGACGGCTTTCTTCAGATGAAGTAGCTTTCTCCCTTCCTCTCCCCTTCCTTCTCCCTCCCATCCTACTGCCCTCTTCTTTCTCTCTTCACTAAACTCTATCCTATGGAAGCTGTCTGCTAAGCAGAGGCTTTCGTCGACCGAAATCTTCTTGAAGAGCCTACATCAGCGCTCAGCCTACATGAAGAGACCGGATCTATAGAGGGCTTTTCTTCAGATGAAGTAGCTTTCTCCCTTCCTCTCCCCTTCCTTCTCCCTCCCAACCTACTGCCCTCTTCTTTCTCTCTTCACTAAACTCTATCCTACACTCCTAAAAAGAGTTCCCAAAAGGGTGGAACAAGCAACTTTTACACCCTCAATCGGGTAAGGAAGGAAGTGCCTTGCTTATTACCTCCTCGAGGAGACAGACACTAGCGCCCCTATGGAAGCTGTCTGGTGAGCAGAGGCTTTCGTCGACCGAAATCTTCCTAAAGAGCCTACATCAGCGCTCTACTCAGCCTTTATGAGGAGACCAGATCTACACACCTTTTTCACAAGGGCGCCGCCATCTTGAATTGTCGTCACTTCCATTATGGACGGAAGCATTGCTTTGCGGCCGCCACGCCAATAGAAGACTTTTAGGATGTAAGCGTAACCATCATACGTTCTGGTTTTGCCTCCCCTCTGTTTATTTACTATTTACAGGTTAAGACGCGTTATTATTTTTCGTCGCCCATACCGGATACGCCTATTAGTTGGCTGGGGACGAGAATACACGAAAAAGGTCTATATTCGGGGACAGCTTTCTACGGCTATGCAGTCCAAGCTACGGAAGCGCATGCTGAGAACTGATCAAAGCTGGGCACGTGCGAGGCGCATGCTTCCAGAGAAGTAGGCTTGCGCCCGTTACTTTAAAAACCCCGCGGATTACTAATTACAATTTGCAAATAAACAAATAAACTGCTTTAATAATAAGATATGGCTTAAATCGTGATTTCGCTGGTTCGAGCATAGTGATTTAAATCGAACATTTCCCAGAAAAGCAACCGTTTTATTTACGGCTCGTCTATCATCTTATTTTATTTATATGCGTATATTTTGTAATAACTTTAAAGAACCATACAGATCTACGATTTAGATTGGGCTGAACGTAAGCAAAAAGCAGAGCGCTCTTGAGCAAACCGGAGCCGCTTCCGTTTCTATCTTCTACTTTGTTCGTCTGCCACCTGATGTCCTACTGCGAGCAAAACAGTACGCGAAAGAAACAAAGGAAGAGTATGCATGCGTGCACACAGACCGACGGGTTGAGAGGAAAACACTCTGAGGGATACAGACTCAGACAGACAAACCGAGTCGTACGTCGAAAGCGCGATCCAAACCAACGTGTTTTGTGCGCGCGTGGGCCGTGCGCTTCGAGGAAATTGCATATTTCGTGACGTTTTTGCTGTTTCCGGTGCACTTTCTGAGTCACAACCGTGCGCGTTGGTTAGGACGGTGGGCTCTCGGGTGAGCGGAGAGCATTTGCGTCAGACGGCGAAGAAACGCGGAGCCTCGTGCCCTCCACCGATTGACCGAGAGAGGAGCGCCCTACTACGTCACAGCGCGCTTTCGTGCGCCTTCAAGAAAAAGATGAAATCATTCAACTTTTTTATGCGCGCACGGAATCCGCGCGACGTCACGAAATACCTCACATCCGGGAGTAGCCACGAGAACATGGCGTGGCGCCACCTGACGGGCCTATCGTCGTGACGTAGGATGAGGGATCACGTGACCGTTTCCTGCACTCTGCGTCAAGGGTGGAGTGTCTCGGTCTTCACTTTTTAATACTACGGGTGTTTAAGGCTTCTTTTAACCCGGTGTTTCGTTTCACTACTCGACCCAGTCGAGTTCCTAAATCGGCTACCGTACGAATGCTTCCGGGGAGCCGGTGAGTCGGTTGCAGGCGAGCAGGGAAAAGGTCGCTGCACGGAAGCGCGGCGGCGTGGACTGGCGCGGCGGAGAGTACGGATCAACTTGTCGTTTTCGGCGGCTGTCTCGCGTATCGCAATGAATGCTTACGAAGTGCGACCTACCGTTGAAGGTAGGCGAATTTTTTTTTGTTAACTTCTATTCGACCGGGCACCCCGTTACAACTGTGTACCCCTGTTCAGTTGCGCTGTCTGTAAGCAGCATCAATGCGTTCGTGGACAAGGCCCACTAAATGTCCCGCCTGTTGCTTGAGGGCGAAAGTGTTCTTGAAGCGGGACACGTGTTCTGTAGAATCAGAAGCCGGATAAGTATTGCTACATGTTCATTGGATTCGTACTCCAAACGTCGGCACTCACTTCGTACCGCACGAGCTGGATGGAAGAAACGTCGGTGATACATCGATCTCCTGCAAAAGCATGGGTGAAGGAACATGCCGTGTATCATTACTTGGTGAGGTTGTATGCACCCACCGGCCAGCGTGCTGTGAAATCGATCGTGCTCGTGGCCAGAGCCGGGAGCGAAACAACTGGAGCACTCGGACAGTTGCGTTTGATAGCGTTGGACTGCGTTTCGGCTGCGAGAAACCAGGACATTCCTGCTGCTTATATCACGTGCAAACATGATTCCTTGAATTGGATTCCACGCTTCATACAAAGCACAGATGTGCCGGTGTCTCGCTTTCGGTTCTCAACATAACGCAGTTAAACGCTCTCATGAACGCAAGTGTCTCAATCGGCCTTTAGAGATTGCGATTTGCGATGAACGGTGAAGTGAAGCGCCTTTTTCCAAATATAATCGGTCGTCTCCCGTTGTTATCGTAGCTCAGGAATAAAGAAAACAATTTCTCGTGGCTCAGTGGTAACATGCTCGCTTCCTCAGTCGCACACCCAGCTCGACGAGCGTGGAGTGAAAGCTCGCGCTGCAGAGCCCAGGTATCCTGGGTTCGAGCCCCACCCCTGCCCGTTTCGATCTGGATGAGCATCGTACCGGCGTGCGGTCGTGTATCACTACTGCGTGGTGCACGCTAAAGACCCCGGGCTAGCGGTTGTGCTGCACTGGCTAAATTGCTCATCTACAGCGAGTGACTCGTTGCAACTTTAAAATGGCTGACCAACTACACGCTGTATAAATATCCCCACAACCCAATTTTTTTCTTTCCCCAGTCGCGAGTCGCAAAATCAATACAATGCAACTAATTTTCTTTTTCTTTTTACGTTTTTGAAGCACAGGTTTTGTAACTTTTTAGCGATGTCGGAATTTTCGAGCGATGACTATTAAAGCTTGTTGATAACATTTAATATCATAAACTAATATCAGACCATTCAAAGGCCAATGACGTTTCGTGTACAGCATCGCTGTTTTTCTTTTTGTAAAGAAAGATTATGCAAATATTTTCTGTAGCTAGGTGTATTAGAGTTGTAGAATTGTTTTATTTGGGCTCCTAGAAGATAAGCAAATAGGTTACAAAAATAAAAATATTACTTGCTAATACGAGTGCAGCTCAATCTTTAAAGTAAAATAAATAAAGCCACGTAACATTCTCACATTTATGCAGCTGTTGGTTGCTTAAATACCACTAAGCTGTGAGTGATGTTTGCATTAAAATAGTCAGTGAAATGTTATGGCTTGTTACCCTATGTAAATTACTGTTTCAAGTCTATTAGCACTCAGCTCTACTTGCATTGCGTGACGCCAACTTGTACATACATTTTTAACCCGATTGTTCAAATAATACTGAAGCTGTATGAGAAAGGTACTGCCACGCAGGGTGAGACTGTTCACATTTTATGAATCATATTGGAATGCTTCTCCTTGGGGTAGATGTGGTAGCTGATATTTGGGTCGGTCGCGTAACTGCGGCATTGCGGCCCCGAACAGTACCTTACCATTGCTCCCTGAGCTCGACAGCTGCCGAAGCCGATCCACGCCTGTACTGATCAAGCTTCAAACACAGAAAAAAATGCGAAAGTACCGATTGAAGGGCTTCCGAAGGCCCCGACCAAAGCAAGGCGGAATAGCTGGCCTTATCACGTGATCCTCCATCCTACGTCACGGTCGAGCGATCGCAGCGCTCCAATCGGTCCCGCTCGGGGCCAATTACGACTCAACCAACTACATACCTCACTACAGTATAGCCCGTTTGCCCATATGATCTTTCCGTCTCTTCCTTGAGACCGCTACACTCCTAAAAAAAAGGGAGGAGAGATGGAGGAAAAAGCGATGTTCCTCCCTGTTGCCTACGGAAGGAGAAATCGCACCGGTTCCTCCATTTTACCGATCAAGATGCAGCGCAACCTGGTGACGCTTGAAAAAGGGACGAAAATTCCTCACCCATGTTCGCGCCGGCGGCGGCTGTCAGACCGCCGCTAACACGTTCAATGGTGGTGACGGCAACTTGAGCGCTTGGTTACCGTCACCTAAAGCAATCCCACTACTGCCCATGCGCGGTGCTAGGAGAGAAAAAGCGGAGCTGACGGGGGCTAGCGGAGGTGCACTAGTTGAACAAAAACAACAAAAAAGCGAGGCGCGTAGCACGGCGTGTGCCTCGCGAGAATCACGCCGTATCTGCCCGCTTCGAGATCGCGCTTATTCACTGTGGATGAAACCTTGCAGCTGCGATAAGTACTGGTATGCGACTTGTCACTGGCATGGCAAGTACGACCGCTTTCGTCGCGTTGCTTGCTACATGACAAGTAGACATAGAGACCCTGGAGCGTATATAACTCTTTCTAAACTTAGATCATTGCCAACGCGCTCACTAACAAGTAGACACGAAACTATGTCTATCTATCCTTAACCTGCTCGCCTGCCTATTTGCTTTAAATTTAGTAAAAAGTAAGGCCCGCAAAAAATAGTCGTCATAATCGTGGATTTTCTTCTTTTTTTTTTCACTTCATCACGTAGTTGCTAAGATCACCGGTCTATTCGAGTCGACACGTCTATACGTTCCTAGCCCCGTCACCTCCCCGAGAAACATATACTCTTGAAATAAAGCGTACGTACCATACAGCGAAAGGTAATCCGTGCGGCGTTTATTTCAGTTCTGTATAAAACAGAACAGCATATCCAGTCGATAGGAACGGGCACTGCGTTGCAGCGAGCGACTGCGTCCGACACACGCTGTAGTCCGTCAACATCGGGATCACAACCGGCTTGCAAAACACGCAATTTTTTTGTTTTCGTTTTTTTAAAAACCATAAGTCTCGCACAAGAGCTGACACTGAAATGACGATTCGGCGAAGGAACGAAGCAACGGATCCGGGAAACAAGGTCAACTATTCGTTCGGGAAGAGTCCACTTGGGAGGAAGGGTAGTACAGACGTTCCATTCTGGTTGCTGGGCGAAGGGGAGGGAGGAGGCCGGATCCGCGGTCTTGAAGGAACGGATGATTCACCACAGCGGACGGTTCACCGCCGCTTTTTAGTTTGTGCGGCATCTCCTGCTACTGTGTGCTACATATCTAAAAACGCACTAGCAAAAAAAAAAAAAGAATTGAAGTGAACGAATAGTTTTGTTGCACTTTTATTTTCTTTTATGCGGCCAACTTAGTCCCTTATCACGCGGTTTCTCTCGTGTCGCGAAACGAGCAGCGGGCCGGCTGTAGTAGTGAAGATGGCACAACTGGTAGTAGTGAAGATGGCACAAGCCGACCCGGCATCAACAACGTGGATCTCATGTCATAAGAGATCGTACATACTAACTCTAGAGGAAAAGGTCCGCCATTTTCCCATGCATTCTGGCTGCCGCAAGCGGCGGAGCATGCAGGCAGACCCTCGGGGTCCTATATCATCAGAGCATTTCATGAACTTCAACAATCCGCGAACTTACCGGTGGAAAGATATTCGCGTTCCTTTCGAAGCTTTCTTTTTGCATAGCGCGCAGATGTACGGCCTCGCGGCCTCGCGTCAACGGTAAACTAAACCAGATACCCGACTTCGCAAGTGCGGCGCGGCCGAGGAATACGAAACCGCGTCACCACCAGATTTCCGAGATTTTGACAGAAGGGAAGCTAATGTAGCGTAATGAGGTAGATTGCTTTTTATAAGTGTTAGAATAGCTCAGAATTTAGTTTACAACGTTAAATTATCACTGTTTATATTGCTGAAAGTTTTCAGTCTTCGCGATTACCATGGCAACGTTGCTTTCTTTCTCTCGTGTTCTGTCGCTCTCTTTCGCGATCTTTCACTCGGGACCCCGGGTGTCGGCGCACGGGATTTGCCACTCCTCCTCACCCACCTTTACCCCCTGTCTCATGTCTACTCGTCACAAATGTACTGGACGTACTTTTAAAAGAAGCAAGGATGGACATAGCTTACACGATAATAAATTAATGTTCTATTTAAATAGCGATATGAATGAAGTTTACTAACAATTGCTGTACACTTTTATTTTAGCTTTAGTGTCCAAAATAGCTGCATTGCGTTAGCTCTCGTAACGCTATATTCTGCAACAGGTCGCAAACGTTCTCTAAAACATGAAAACACGGCTCCGCTACGGTATATATAGACCTTTGTCCGGAAGTGCTCTTTTTAGCCTCGACCGCAAGGAGCAAAAGCGAACAATAATCTCGAACCCAACGCTCGCGCGGAGGGGGCTGCGTTGGCCCGCACAACTGCTTCCTGTCGTAGGCTTCTTTGCTGGTGTGCCGACTGCCGTTTCGCCGGCATCGGTCCTGTTTACCGCGGTATGTAAGTATAGTGCCCGTAATGTGTGAGCCGTTTGTCCATACGCCACTTTGCTGCTGTTGGTTTCCATCTAGCCGAGCCAGAAAACATCTCGCGACGAGTTGACCGCGCCGCGAGTGACGAAGAAAAAGCAAACATGGCGACGGTTTGTACGATTGCTTTGGTGGCTCCGGTGTTACGTGTCTTCAACGTCCTCGTGAGAAGATTTCCCTGCCCTTCGAAGCACCACGAGTGCAAGCACCACGAGTGGCACGAAATATCTGTCGTCGTCTCAACTACAAATAAGCAGGCCTTTACGAGCAATGACGATGCCGAGCAGGCGCTCGGCACCGTTGTGCCGTCAGATGTTCTACAGCGCCGAGGTATTTTCATTTATCATTTGGAATGGCTTCAAGAGTGGGAAATAATCTATTTCGCGGATTGTTCACGCCGAGGCGAGTGCCCTCCGTTGCAGTGCCGTTGTCGCGCAAAGTGCAGAGAAAACCGGGTGGCGATGGCGGCGGTGCTCTTTGATCGCTTTGATCTTGCGCCGTCGGGTTCATGAAGTCCGGAGTAAACGTACGTACGTGCGTCTGCTGGATCGGTGTTTTGGACTGCCTCGAAACTCTTTCTCACGCGCATTTTCCTTGTGAAGCTTAGTAGCTCATTACACCTCGTCGTCGACTGCGCTCATTTGACTATGACGCACGAGCCTGCATGATGTGAATTTCACAGCCTATGATCTTTGGTGTGCTGTAACGAGGGCTAATAAAATATCACCGCGAACTTCTGAACAAACGAGTCGAAGTTTCGTCTGTTATAATAACTGATCGCCTGTCACAATATTAATCAGTAGCGTTCCTAGACTCCGCCCCCACAGGCACCCTGCTTCGTTGCCCGATAGTTTAAGTGTCTCCTGGTACCTCGTAGAATTCCAGCTCCCACTTCAAGTAAGTACCATCCTTTAGAACTGGCAATTAATAGTTTCGAACCCAGACGCTCGCAGCGTGTGGTGTGTGGGGATGGCGATAGATCGCGACCGGTCCCAGTACTAGCACGTTGCCAGCGTCGGTCTTGTTTACCGCCGTGTAATGTATCAGAGCAATTCGTCCGGACGGCACTGTGCCGTTGTTGGTTGTACGAACAACCAGAGGAAACGCGGGGTTCTTTTAGACACCCACTGCCCGTCACGCAATTGCCTAAGAAGCGAGTGCGGATGCGACGTCTACGGCTTCCACAAGTTTCCGTCCCATGCAGCTTCTCTCGGCAAGAATGGACAGCCGCACTCGGAAGAAAAAACTTCACTCCGAGCAAGAACTCAAGAGTGAGTGCCAGTGTAGCAACAATTTTTTTCTATGCGTACGTTTGGCGTGCGTGATGGATACAACAGAGGTGGTCACTTCTCCGTGATCAGTCGGCAGGTCGTTTACGTCGTGTACGTACGCTAGCTACGAATGGTACCTTCGTTTCGGTTTCGGTTTCGCTCCCTTATTTCGGCTCGGCAGAGCTGCGCTGCCAAAGAAAGGCAAGTGGATCGCGAAAATCGGTCTCAAACGTGCCACGAATGTAACGTCGTACACAAGAATCCAACAATCAAGCATTTGAAAGCTACAAGAAAGCGGTAGCGAAATATTTACTTCGCAATGAACCCGCACTGAAACGCGGATGTCAAGGGTCAGCAGATACCGAGAACATCTAAGACAAGAAAGGTTTTCCCTTGTTTTCTTGATCGAGATGGGTTCTCGAATGTTCACGACATCTTCTCTGTTGAAGAACGGGCCGCGGAGGCTTCTGGTGAAGACATCTTTCACGATGTGTCGGTGCATTCGGACAGCCTGCCGCATCCAGCTCTGCAAAGCAACGCCGCCAACGCAGCCCCCCTCCCTGCCTGCCAGTTCTCTCCGCGTGGTGGCGCGAGCGTAGATAAACATGGCGGCGCCCTGGAATTGGCGCGGACACTGGTCTATAGTGGAGGCCATACCCACAACGAATTGCTTATAGAGTTGCGGAAGTGACTGGACGATCTACCAAATCTTTCAACACGGACTGTTTAACTTTCTGACTTCGGCAACGTTATGTTTTCAAGCGGTTGCATTATATCACCAAAGACAGTTTCATTTTAGTTGTCCTGCTTTGATACCAAAGTCATGGTCCGTGGGTCCTTATAGCTCCCGGCACTTACTTTTTATAGGAAAAACGATCCAGGTTAGAAAATTAAAACAATATTAAATTTCTCTAGTACGGGTGACAAAGCATGACCCAAGATATGTCCTTTGCTGTTGCAACGAGTCTTGTTAAAACCAGTAATATTTTTGTTTGAAAACTTCATTGAAATACTTGTGCAACATTTAAAATTAATTATTCTCCCAACAAAACTTAAAATAGATTACACTGGCACTGAGCACTCCAATCAAAAAATAGCTTGGTGGCAAATTTCAGCACCATTGTACTGCATTTCAACACTGCATTGCCAACATGATTCTTCAAACTTATTAAAAAAAAGATAATAATTCAATTTTAGTTAATTAGCCTAATGATCTACATTCGATTTGATCAGGGTGTTGAATTAAGAGATGGGGGCTATTCCAAGAGACAATTGAAATGATGTATAAAGTACGAGTAATATTTGCTCCGTCTCTCCGTGTTTATGCGACAAAATGGCGGTCACCAACCAAGTCGGATTCAAAAATAAGACCGCCATATATAGAGAGAGTGCGAACTTAGCTTACGTGGAGAGGGTGGAGGTTCGGTGTCGCTGCGTTGTTGCTGTTGTGGGGTGTTCCGGTTGTGTTTCGTGCATTCATGTGTGTTCAGTGTTGTATATGTGTTTCCCATGTAGCATTCAAGAGTGGGGGACATTGAAAAACAAATTGGCTCCTCACCAACATTTTTTTTCTGTTTTGAGCGCCATCTGGTGGAAGCTATATGAATTACACGAGGGGAGAAAGTTTCCTCCATTGGGCGAAGAAAGGTGGCGATTTTCCTTCCTTTTAGGGAGGAACGTTTTCTCCACGAGCAAAAATAGGTGGCAATTTTCCTCCCTTGTTAGGGGAGGAAATTTCCTCCCGTTTTGTAGGAGGAAATTTCCTCCCTTTGTAGAAGCAATATATGATACACGCGAGTTCCTCCTTTAAAGGAGGAAGTACTACTCCCTTTTTTTTAGAGTGTACCACCGCTTTTGTGCAATTTAAAGTGAGAAAACAGAAAGATTCCAGAGAGAAGTTTTTCAGACTGTGCTCGAGTTGAAAAGCCACACGTCTACGTCGTTGGGATTTTTTGTTTTTTCGCTTATGTTGTTTTGCATTTTTGCTGCGGCTTAGAGATCGTTCATATTTTGTTGCGGCAGACCGCAGAGGCAAAAGCGACACTGGCGTTGTGTACGTGAAGCCGTCGGAAAACAATTGACGATTTGCAAAATAGTGCGCGCCACCTATCGCGCAACGTTGGAAACATGGGTGCGAGGCTGGAAGGTGGTTGGAAAACAACTAGGCTTCGTGATGCATAGTTTTGGTTTGCCTTGAAATACGTGGGCGTAAAGCTCGTGCACGCAAGCTGTCCGTCCGTGCAGCCTCTTCTCCCTATCGGGGTGCTGCAAAATCGACGTACCCGCGACAAAATGCGCGCTGCAGATCCGGCAGTGGTCGTTTAATTGGCTGCCATGGCGAGCCGTCCGTGTTTCTTCTCACGGCAGCTATCCAAGCTTCTCTTTTCGCAGGATACAACCTGGCCGACGGAAATCTAAAAAAACTCGGCGTTCTCTCTGCCGTAGAAGTAATTCGTGCAACCAAGCGCAACACAGTGGGCCTGCATGACGGTAAGCAAAGCGACTCGAACTCTCGCCCGGCCGTACTCGCTCCCGCGCCTCTGTCGCAGCCTAGGAATATCCGGCACGCCCATTTGTTTTCCAACCAAACTCTGCTCGCGCATGCGCAGCAGCTTTTTTGCAAATCGTGGATTCTCGCTGAGCTCAAACGTTTAAGAGAAGGTAGAGGGAAAATGGTCGGAACCTGTTTCATAGGGTATATATTGTCACGAACGGAGGTGACACGAAGACGAGCAGTGAACTCAAAAATAACGGTTTAATAGGCGAACTTGTGCCAACCAAAAATAAGTAAAGAACGAAAGAGCGTCGAGGCAGCAGAAAAGCAGGCGGCGATTCGGCGGCGACAACAGAGCGCGCGGGACTCTCTGACTCGACAAGGTCGCGGGTAGCTGCTTATCTACAGTGCGTCGCTATCTCGAAAGTTCGGCAAAGGAGGCTCGGGCGTCGCGCGCTCGGGGCGAGGATGAACTGGCACTTTCGAGAACAACAAAAGCAAAGGGAAAGTTACAACTAGTGCGAGAATGAATGGGAATCTTCTAGAAGACCGTGACCGAGCGTTGCTTTCTCGGCTCTGCGGGCGGCATTATCCCCCTTTTAAAAGTGCATCGTCCCGATGCAACGTGAAAGGAAAACAGAAATGGCTAAAAAAATTTACGGTGAAACGAAATAAACATGCAGTATCGCAATCCTATCGTGCGTAGAACGGCTTGAGTCGAACGACGTGGACGACTTCGGGTCGTGGCTGGCGGCGTCCTGATGGTCGGGTTCCGTCGGGGAGCACCTCGTAGTTCAAGTCCCCAAGGCGGCGGATGACCTTGTAGGGTCCGAAGTAGCGTTTTAACAGTTTTTCGCTGAGTCCGCGGCGGCGAATGGGCGTCCACACCACACCCTGTCTGCGCGCTGGAACTCCACGTCGCGGCGACGAAGGTTGTACCGGCTAGCGTCGACACGTTGTTGGTCCTTTATGCGAAGGCTGGCTGGCTGGCGTACCTCTTCTGCTTGTTGGGTAACCAGCTGGGCGTCGTCGGTGCCGTCGTCCGTCAGGTCGTGGGGCAGCATGGCGTTGTTCGTACTCGGCAATACCACCTCCCGGCATTGCCGCACTCAGATTTCCCGGCGGGACGCGGGAGACAGGCTCTCTCGGCGGAATCTGCGTAGAGGCGATGCTGGTCGGTGGGGTGACGGCGATCGGAAACCGCGGCGGGTAGACGGTCCCGGGGATGGCGACCGGCGGAGGTATTCGTCGATGTCCTGGGGGTCGCCCGCCGTAGCGTGGTCGCGGGTCGTCGGGGTGGAAGCCGCGTAGCCCCAGCTGTCCGGTACGGGCGCGCGGCGGTGAGACATGGTCAGCTTCCCCCGCAGTGGTAGCAACCGCGGGCGTCGATCGGCCGTGCGCCAAACGTCGGTCTTCCTGGGCGTCGGTTGTTCTTGCCTGGACGGTACTGACGTCGATCGCCGAGACGTCGGGGGTGCGGCTGTGCTGGTGCGTCGCACCGTTGTGGCGCAGGAAGTTGACCGGGCGGCAGGTCAGGCGGTCGTCAGGCCAGCGGCGGCGTAGCTCACCGTCAGTCGGCTGTTCCGGTGGTGGCAGGTCGACGGGGAGACTCTGGCTGGACGGCCTCGCTGCACCGCCGCGCGATCTCGGCGACTGACAGCGACGCCGGACGCTCCAGCAGCGGGGAGCAGCTCGGAGCTCCTCTCGGACGACGTCTCGGATGATGTCGCGAAGCTCGTCGGCACCAGCGCTGAACTCTGAGCGGGTCGAGGCCAAAGTGGAGACGTTGTTGAGCCGATGGTAGGCTCGCTCGGGCCATTGCTTGCCCGCTCGATGTTTGTCGCTTCAGCAACAAATTCTTCGACAGTCGTCGAAGGGTTGAATACGGTGCCGAAGATTTCCTTTTTCGCCCCTCGCCAGGAAGCGCCCAACTTCTTCTCGTCGGTGGCTTGCGGGTCGGCGCGGCAACCCAGGCCGGAGGATGTCTTCAGCAAGCGGTGACCGTTTCGTTGGAGGCGCAGATCTCCACCTGGAGGAGATCTTGACCCACTGCTGATACTGGTCGCGACACCCGCTGGCTCGGTGACGCAGGCGTCCCACGACGTGAGCGCAGCCTCGTGGTTCTCAAACCAGTGCCTCGCAGTACCCTCCAACGAAAGTAGAGGTTCTGCAGGTGCACCGCCAGCGATCAATCCGTGCGCGTGCCACGCGTAATAGTGATGGATCCAGTCCTCGACGTCCTCGTGGATCTCCCCGTGGAAAGGCGTCGGAGTCCGAGGGGCGACGGGCGGAGTAAACGACAGATTGGAGCGGTCATCTTCGTGGCCTTCTTCTACCCCGCACCTCCACCAGAAATGCCACGAACGGAGGTGACACGAAGACGAGCAGTGAACTCAAAAATAACGGTTTAATAAGGCGAACTTGTGCCCGGCAAAATAAGTAAAGAACGAAGAGCGTCGAGGCAGCAGAAGACGCCGGCGGCGATTCAGTCGGCGGCAACAGAGCGCGCGGAGCGCTCTACCGACTCGGCCAAGAGTCGCGGGCAGCTGCTTATCTGCAGTCGCCGTCGCTATCTCGAAAGTTCGGCAAGGAGGCTCGGGCGTCGCGCGCTCAGGGCGAGGATGAACTGGCACTTTCGAGAACAACAAAGCAAAGGTAAAGTTATGACTACGCGAGAATGAATGGGAATCTTCTGAAGACCGTGACCGAGCGTTGCTTTCTCGGCTCTGCGGGCGGCAATATGTAGACTTCAAAATTCTTCCTTTTTTTATTTGTTTATATTTTCGATCAAATAAAAGTGTTTTTCACTATTAAAAACGTCAAGCTTCTGAATTCGTTCTAATAGACGTGTAGCATAGTCTGAACAAAGGACAAATATATTATTGGCTTTCAACAATTACATTTACCGTAATTTGCTTACATTGTTTTCTATTGTAGGTAAAAAAATTGTCATAAAAATAACAAAGAACATCCATACTACACTACACTTCAAGAACCGCAGTAAAAAAAAAAGTCCAGCGCCTCGCGGAAGAAATTACTAATTTTCTTTTATGTGGAAGACTAGAATATCTGTAGGTGCATTTAGATAGGCATATGTTATCTTATCAAGGCGGCTAGGTTTCAAACAACAAAAGCATCGCTTCTTCTTCGCTTTCATAAATCCTGTGAGAACTATTTTTTCGCGGCATTACGAACAAGATTTTCCTTTTACCTTTAACCAGGGGACAACGAGTGGAGCGATATAAAAGTTTTTACCTTTGCATAATCCTATTTAATAAAATTAACTATTTAACAGATCTGATCTGTTAATAAAAAAATCCATAATCGCCTGTTTTTGTTTCTTCTTCCTCATCTTCATTAATAACTTTTCAAAATACTTATATATTTTAGCTTGAAAGTGCTTTAAAAAACTTAATGAATTCTAAATTCTATGTTTTCACTTCATGCGTATAACATTGTACTTCAGTATATCAGGAAGCGACGGGGCTTTTTGATCCTATGATTTGCGCGCGTGGCCCGGAAGGTTTGGCGCTAATTTAGTAGATTGTACTCGTGGACATCAAAGATTTTCGATACCGCGCCTGCCACTGTTATTCCTCGAGTTACGCATACTAATAGCGGAGTGCATCATTTAAAAATAATTTAAATAAAGAGTTCGAGGAAAGAAAAAGTCTCCAACCTAGTTTTATTTTGGAAGGAAAGTTATCTCTTACAATACACACCTTATTGAATATCTGAAGTTGGGGAGTTTCGAGGGACTTAAATAAAAATTCCTGAAACACTCTTCGGCAAAAAATCGTACTTCGGTAATTCCATGTACAGTCCTCGAAATATAATTCGGCGCAGCAGTCTTTTAATAAAATTAATACGGACTCCACTAGCGTGTGTAATAAAAAAATAGTATGACAGTCAATCTACGAGTTCTTTACTTGTGGGTTTGAATTCCGGGAGACAGCGACATTATATTTATTTACATTATGTTTTACAAACATAATGTAAAAAAAAAATTACTAAATAAAAACACAGATAAAAAAAAACAGAAGAGTTAAAATTAATTTAAATTTAATGGATATTTTTTTGCCGACGCTCTATTCTAAATGGATACATTTATGGCACGGATCCTTTTTATATCTTGAATTGAAATAATGCTTGATGTGGCAGTGTATTCATATCTTTATATTACAAATGACTGCAATGCAACTGTGGCAGTTATGAAATCACTTACGTAGCAGATTGCAATTAATCACGTTACTCGCGACTTGATTACTCTCGGTTGCGTAAGAGGCGTTAGTTTCGCCACAGACCTCCGCGTTGCTGTCGAACGTAAACCTGGCGAACAGTGAAAATTTAAATGAAGCGTGTTGCAAATTCAGATGAAGCGTTCATATTGAGCATTAGAAAAAGGTTTTTACCTGGAACCATCTGACTGAAAAATTCAGAGAATTCTTATCGTCTTAAGCTAACTGGCAATGGGCCTTTCCCCGCTATACGGTGCAATAAAGAGTAAATGATGTCCGATTATTTTCTGCAAAAAGACGCTTTTACAATTTACCGCTATGGGTCCGAGGAAGTGACTTTATGCCAGCCTTGTGAAAAATGTAAAAATTTCAATGCTATGATAAAGAACAAAAAATTGTTCGATACGGATAAATTCGTCCAGTGACCAACCGCTTTTAGCACCATTTAGTTACCACTCGGAACTTCGTCGAGGCACACTTTGCGCAGACATTCAATGTCATCAAGAAGTATTCTGCATTTTCGGAGTTTATTTGTGAGGAAAAGCGGAGCGTTTTTTCTGAGTTTATTTTTTTCCCTGAAATCCTGAGTTTTCGAAGCATTCGTTTATGACATTTGAGGTATGAGTTTTAGCCATGATTACAAAGGGTGTAGCTGTCTATCGAGAAATTCAGATTCTTTTGCCGATAAGGTTATGAACCTGTCTCCCTGTGCACCTCGTGCCTTCGGCTTTAATCTTCCAAACGCCTCTGTCTAGGCTTTCTAGATACTTAACTGAATATCTCGACCAAATGCAGATACACAGATATAAAGAATCCGAGAGCTACACGCGGAGTTCGAATTAAAAAGCCAAAGGTACGAGGTGTACATCGATAACCCTATCGAAAAAATGAAATACATTTCATGATAAAGGCGACCACACCGGTTGCTAGTCATGACTGACGTTTTTAATGGCTATAAGTGATTCGTTCTTCAAGAAAAAAGTGTTTAGGAAGTCGTTGAATGACTGCCTTCATAGCTCTGTGGTTAGCGCGTCTGCCTGCTGATCAAAGGGTCAACAGTTCGAATCCCGCCGGCGCCGGTCTTTTGTTTATTTATCGACCCGCGGCGTAACAGGTTAGATAGCCATGGTTACATTTGGCTTGAGACTGGGGTAATTCGGAAAAGGACGGGGGAAAAGAGGCCACAAAGGAGGCGACGTCTCAATCTCAATTAAGTGGACATTGTAATCTCAGATGAACCTGTCTTATCATGGCAACAACAATATGGTCCTTTTCAGTGCCCCAGTCTTGAGTTAAACAAGGCTTATGGTTAACTTCCACCAGCTCGCCTGCGCACAATTTTTTTCACTAGACCAGTTAGATAGATAGATAGATAGATACATAGACGAAAATCAACAGAACCCATCCTTTGGGAATGATTATCTACGTTAATGCGAATAGCATCAAACGGTGCGGAGTTATGCGCGTTCGTCAGGTAGCCGGCACACTCTAGATACGCCAGCCCACTCTTGAGGCGATTCTAAATTTGTTGACACTTTCACAGCCCTGCGCACGATCTCCGCAGCCCAGCACGTGCGTTTGTGTCACTTAGGAAGGCGAGCAAAGCACGCCATACGCACAAGCACTCAAAATGGTACCGACCAGACTTTCTGGCGTCTCAGCTAGTCTCAACCAACGGTACTCTAAACGGTTGTTATATCTTTACCATAGGACGCGCTTTACAGCGCTGTCTACAGCACCGGTGCGCGCGCGTTCATGCACGAGGCTCATTCCGCTCTCGTGAGGCTGAAGCACGCCGCTACATCACCTCTCTCCCGAGGCGCGGGAGAGGGTGAGCTAGAGGCCGTGCTAAAGCCTCACGAAGGCGGAATGAGCCCTCGTATCGCGACAACGCGCTGCGATGGTAAAGATATAAACAGGGTGTTTAGAGTGCGTTGAATGACTGCCTTCATAGCTCTGTGGTTAGCGCGTCTGCCTGCTGATCAAAGGGTCAACGGTTCGAATCCCAGCCGGCGCCGGTCTTTTTTATTTCTTTATCGACCCGCGGCGTAAGAGGTTAGATAGCCAGATAGATAGATAGATAGTAAAGTAGATACATAGACGAAAAGTGCGTGAAGTATCCAAAGAATGCTATTCGCATTAATATTAGTGGCGAGTGCTGCTTACGTCAAATTTCTTGTTTGTCTATTTTTTTCGGCGCTTGTTTACCGTCATGAACACAGAGGCCCAAATTGCAGATTGAAGCAACTCACTGAATCTCGGGGCTTTGTCGTCAACGAGAACTGACGGGGGAACGTATGCATGGCATAAGTCTGCACCCAGCAAAGGAGCTCTGGGAGGCAGAGTGAAGTTCTTACGAGCGACTTCACTCTGGTCGTTTTGGAGCGCGCCCGGGATCAGTGGAGCTGATCCGAGATGAAGTGCACGATCCGAACGGAGGTCGCTCCCGCCTCCGGACCCTGTGGGGCATGACCACTCCTCCGGGATCGACGGACGCCTTCCGTCGTCGTTCACCGTCCCGGGAATCGCCTTCCCGCGGTTCCACTGATCTCGAAGCATGTTCTCGCAATTGCGGCGCTACCCAACGCGTGTTCAGCGCACGAGCGAGAGTTAGTCATAATGTATGAAAGATGCGTGTCGATAAGGGATGTGCATCAGCGCTAGCCCGCTTGCCTCTTCATCGGAGATACTCGTGAACGGTGTCCAGAGGACGTCTCGATTTTCGGTCTCTTCTGCCGGAAGTCCCAAAAGCCAGCGGAGTCCATCCGTTGTGGCGCGCCACGCTCGCTCGATAGCGCTTGATCCAGTCTTCGACATCCTCGTGGATCTCACCGTGGAAGGAGTCGGCGTACGGGGGGCGGCGGGCAGGTAGACGACGGCGGGAGCGGCGGGGTCGGCGACTGGTCGGCCATCGTCGGCCTCGTTGGCTGCTTGGTCCTGGGCGGCAGAAGTCCGAATTCCGGCTGCAGGCCTTGGGTGCGACGACTGAACCGGATCTCGGTGGTGCCGTCTGTTGGTTCTTCGTGGGCTTGGCGTCGGACTTGCACTGCGGGCCCTCGGAGGGGTACGCGGCAGGGGCATGCGGTACCCCGCACGCTCCACCAAAATGTCACGAATGACGAGGTGACAAACAAGAAATAACTGAGGAAACTGAAACGTTTAATGGGGGCGAACTTGTGCCCAAAACAAAAGGAAGCAGAAGATAACAACAGAGCGTCGCGGGCCGTCGAAGTCGGCGATAGCAGCAGAGTCGAACGCTGGGGCGAGACTGAGTCCGGCTGGTTACGCGGAGCCCCTTTTTGTGCACGCGTGGGCTTCTGGAACATTCGGCCTGGAACATTCGGCGCGCAGAACATTCTAACCTAGAACGAACAACACGGTTCTCGAAATTACCAGAAATCTAAATTGGAAGAATAAATAAAAGACGCGGCGCTCCCAGGGATCGAACCCTGGGCTTTCTGCGAAGGCACGCGCGATAACCGTTAGGCCACGAGCGCTGCCTATTAAGTCAGCTGCGCTCGCGGCGATATTAACTCTGTCTTTCGTTATAATGTGCAGCCTGCATGTCTATGGTTACATGATTTGTTATCACCATAGTGATATTATATCAATGGTTCACCTCTCTACCTCATTCGTTGCATCACCTTGTGTCACCTTTACAATGAAACCTTGTTAGCATCTCCTCAAACATGTTTGCTCCATTATATGTTGGACACAAACTTTTCTCATTGTGAGGATATGCGTATGTTTATGTGTTTCGAGTGCTGTGTAATAAGCTATGATATTTCGCTGGTACGCAGTTTGCAAGTCGCATGCCGTGTGAGGAAGTCGCCCAGAGGCCTCGGAGTCACACTGAATGTTTCGCTAAGAGACTTACCTTCTGCAGGCCACGAAATGTCTCTTAGCGAAACATCGCCTCTCACTCTCTCAGAGATATAGGACGTTCTTCTGCGACGTCTTAGGCCAGCTTCAAGCACTTTCGTGTTGTGTCTGGCATTTACACTTGTATGGTAGTGCCCAATACGAGGAGATGGCTACAAATGCCAAGGAACAGAGACTAGGTACCGATGTTTTGTTACAAAGCCATTGCAGTACAAGTTCCATGGAGTTGCAGAGGAAGCTGGTCTCTGAGGAACACAAGCTTTTGAGCAAAACTTCAGTTTCTTTGTTAACGTTTATTATTTATAAAGTATTGCACACTTCTATACAGTTGCTTTCATGCAACGATCACAGTAAGGAAAGTTCGATTTGTTGAAGATAGTTGAAGATGTACTAATTCTCCCATTTACATGGTGAATGAAGGTGCCTGAATGAGAGTTTAGGATACATTTTGTTACTTTGTTAAACATGCATGTTCTCAAATGCGAAAGAACCGGTTCTCATTTGAAAGTTAAACCTTGAAAAAACTATGAACAGTGTATGACCCATGCACAAAACTTCCTTTTCTTGAGATGTTGACGAGCGTGGAATATTCACATCAGTTTTAATTTATAGCATGAACGTGAGTGAGCTAGTAGTATCTCTCACAAATAATTATTTGATCACATAACAAGCACATGCATGCGTCTTCATGTACAGGATGGGGTTTTAGAATACCACATTAACAGTTCCTTCTGAAGTTATCGGAAATAAATACTGATGAATAATCAATGCAAAGAAATGATGACAAGTTTGCGAGCTTAAAAATACAGTATTGAGCGAATTCTGCATTTTTACCTCAAAGTAAAAATAAGTGCCAAGTTCTTTCCCAACTGTACTCGCACACATACTTTTCTACTGCAGAATGCAAGACGCGACCAGAAGTTTTGAGACTAAGCTGACAGGAAAAAACATTAACGAGGCAAAAGTTTGCTTCACTGCAAATATGCTGCAGTGCACACTTACAAAGAAAATGGCAAAATAAGAAAAAATGGGGAGAGAATAAACTTTTATTCTGAGCATTTCAGCACGGTGGCCCGTGCTGGATGGAAGTGGTTCCCTCTTCACGAGATCCCATATGCTGCCTTGGCGGCCTGGCCCGTGGTGACCAACCGAAGCTGATATTCCAGGGCGGGGTTGGACAGCAAGTTCTCCCATCGCTTTACATGGGGAAGGGTGGGGATAGTGGGGGATAGGGGTGGTGGGTGTGCTTGATTGAATCTACACCCGCCTACCATGTGATGGAGGGTTCCTATCTCTTGGCACACTGGGCAGTTCCCACCGTGTTGAGTGGGGGACATGCCACTGAGTAAAAGGGGGTGGGGAAGGACCCCGACTGTATTTGCCTATACGCTACCTGTTCCTCCCGCGTTAACTTAGGATGCGGGGCCGGCAGTCTTTGCCTTTACTTGCAGTAGAATGTTGCTATTTCCTTGTAGGTCATCATGGGTTGATCCTCCACCTCTTCCACGGCTGTGGCCCGGTAAGTCAGCGCGCGGACCTGCCGGCGAGCAAGTTCATTGCCCTCCACCGCGGTGTGGGCAGGTACCCATACAACTTCTATGGGCTCCTTTGGGGGTCTCTTGTTTTTGAGCACCCGCAGCACTTTTCGGGACACCCAGCCCGACTGGAAGCTCTGGTATGCTTGCTGTGAGTCGGTGACTACCCTAGTTCTACCTGGCAGAGTGAGGGCCAGGGCGATCGCCACTTCTTCCGCCTCTTCCACATTTTTTACTTCCACAGACACACTTGTCAGCATCTTCTCTTTGGTTGTCACTACCGCCACAGCCCTGGTAGTTCCCTAATCTTTGGAGGCGTCCGTGTAGACGACATCCTCCCCGTTCCCAAGCTGTCTGGTTAAAGCCCGAGCCCTGGCTTCTCTTCTGCCCCCATGGCAAGCAGGATTCATGTTCTTTGGGAGGGGCTTGGTCTTGATCTTCTCCTGCCAATCATCCGCCAGTTGTCCTCTCTCTTCCAGTTTTGCGGCACTCCATCCTATCTTCCGTAGGACTTGCCTTCCTGGTCGCGTCTGTCTCAGCCTTTTCATTTGGCTGGATATGTGTCCCTCGATCGATTCGTCTACCGTATTGTGTATTCCCATTTCTAGAAGTTTGTTTGTCGAGGCGCTCACGGGGACTCCGATGGCCTGCTTGACTGCCTTCCGGATGATTATGTCCACCTGCTTCGTGTCCCCTTTGCTAAGTAAGAGGTACGGAATTGCGTACGTGACTCTCGAGATTATAAAGGCCTGCACCAGTTTGAGTATGTCTGCCTCCTTCATCCCTCTCTGCTTGCTTGCGACCCGCCGGAGCGTGTGGAGGATCTGCTCCGACGTGTGCTTGAGTCTGCACAAGGACGTCATTGCTTTGTTGTCTGCTTGAACGGTAAGGCCGAGGATCTTGACGCTGGGATCGGGGACAATGTCCTTGCCCTCCAAAACCACCTTCACATCTTCCGTGTGTTTCTTGGACGCCCTCAGCCGGACGACCACCAGCTCCAATTTCCTGAGGTGAGCAGAGAAGCCCACATCCCCTCGCATATTTTTCGACCACGTCTGCGGCTGCTTGCAGCGTGTCCTATATCCATCCCGAGGAAACCGCCTTCGTCATCCAGAGCGAGACGACGTCGGCATAGAATGCATGCCCCAAGCCCTCAATCGCTCCAGGCGCCCTGGGCAGGCCCAGCAGGGCAATTGTTGAATAAGAGGGGCGAGATGACTGATCCCTGGGGGGTCCCTCTGCTTCCCAGCTCTATGGGCGGGGATAGTTCTTCCCAACTTTAATTCTAGCCCGACGTTCTGTCAGAAATTCCGCACGTAGTTGTATGTCCGCTCTCCACAACCCGTGCCCAGGAAGTTCGTTAGGATACTGGCGTGGGAGACGTTATCAAATGCTCCCTTGAGATCAAGGGCGAGGATGGCTCTAAGCGAATGCCTCGTGGCTTGCTTCATCACTTCCTCCTTGAGTTGTAACAGTACGTCCTGTGTGCTTAGGTGTCGTCTGAATCTGAACATGGTGTCCGGCATCTGTTTAGTGCAGTCCAGATGTCTTTGCAGTCTGTTCAACACCATACTTTTCATCACCTTGCCTACACATGACGTGAGGGAGATGGGTCGCATGTTGTCTATGTGTGGCCACTTGCTGGGCTTTGGGACGAATCTGACTTCTGCCTCTTTCCAGTGGCCTGGTAACTTGCCGCTCTCCCAGGCGTTGTTCATGTGCCCAAGGAGTTCCTTTCTGATTTCATCGCTCAACTTGTTAAGTAGCCTGTATGTGATGGTGTCTGGCCCAGGGGCGCTGCTTTTGTTGCTCTCAGCAATGACGAATCGCAGTTCCGAGTCGATAAAGGGCCGGTCCAAGCTCTCGTTGGGGAGACTCCGGTACGGCCCTGGCCGCTCACCAATCTTCTCGGTCTTGAGGTACTTGTCTCGTAGGTCCTTCATGAGCTTTACCGCATCTCTCCCGTAGTTGTTTAGGGTCCCCGTCGTGTTTCGGTTTTTCTCGCTTTTGCTCGTCAGCGGGTCAATAAGATGGCGGAGAAGCTGCCAGGTCTTGCGGGCAGAGAGGGCCCCTTGCAAGCCATCGCAGAGGCTGAGCCAATTCTCCTTACACAATTCCGCCGCGTACTCCGCCGCCTTTCTGTTGAGTTCGTATATCTTCTTTCGCAGTTTCCTGTTATGCCTTTGGCGCTTCCACCTCTGGGTTAAACTTCTTCTGGCTTCCCACAGATGTAACAGCCCCTTGTCGATACACGGGGTCTGATGTGTTGTGGCCACTTTTTGTGTATATTTCTGGACCAAGGCCGAACTGCTCTTTCTCCCAGTTCTCATAGGAGTGTTCCTTGACCTCCTCTACTGCCTGGGCCTTCTCCTGCTCTTCTCGCAGCTTGTCCCAGTTTGTAATTCTCGCCAGGCCCGTTCTTGCCTTGAAGGTCGGCCCTTCGACTGCGATTGTCAGTAAATCATGATCCGACCCCAGGTTGGTCCCTTCATTCCGCCAGGAAGTGTTCAGGGTCCCTGCCACGAGTGACAAGTCTGGCGTGGTGTCCCTGGAGGTGCTCGTACCCGTGCGGGTGGGGGTGTTCGATTCGTTGAGCAGGGTCAGGCTGTGTTGCTCCATTAGGCTCATAAGTTCTCTCCTCTCTTTGAGCAGAACCTATATCCCCATGTTGTATGAGGTACATTAGAGTCCCCCAGCACGAGTAATGGCCTTGAGCCCACTTTTGCCTTGGCATCCTGCATTGTGCCAGCCATATCCAAGCCCTTTTTGACTGGTCTGCAATACATATTAAGCACGAATACGTTTTCTGAGTTGCCAATGCCTTTGCTGTGAATTTCGACTGGGGTGTGTTCGCAACCCTTCTGCACTGTTAGGTGCTGCGTTGCTTCCAGGCTATTCCGCACTAGAATTGCTGTGTTTTGTTCGGTGGGGTCCGTGTACACCACGAACCCTGGAAATTTTGGTTTCTGATTCGTTTCCTGCAAGGCGATGATGTCCGGCTTTTGTTCGAGAGAATCTATGTATTGTTGCATTTCTCCTACTTTGTTTCTGATGCCCCGGCAGTTTCATTGTAGGATTGCCGTGGCTTCCTTTTCTCGCTTAGAACGGCGGTCCATCTTGGTTCAAGCTTAGTGAACTGGCTATACTCCCTACGCTCGGCGCATAGGGTTGCGTCTTCTTGGCTTTCTTCTCTAGCATAAGTTGGCCCACTTTGGCTTCGAGCCTGTCCACCTTCGACGCTATTTGTGCCACCTGCGCCGCCATCTGGGGCATCTGATTCGTTAGCTGCGAGACCGCTTCACTGATTTCCCTTATGGGCTTGGCCCACGCAGTTTCTTCCTTTGTCGGCGTGTTTGCTTCCTCCGCTTGCTTCAGTTGCGCAGGCTGGGTGTCTCTTTTGGCTACTTTGTAGTAAAAAAGTGGATGTGTCCTGTACCCCAGACTCTAGAAACAACAAAGAAACGTACTGCACTCTAGCGGTGCAACACAGTACACCAGTGCCGCACGAAGTATCAGACTTGTCGTGTGCTTCACTTTACTGACGAACATAACACTAGAAGCACATGCTCAAAGTAAATTCTCTTTACGGTTGTCAGGAGAGGCCAAACGAAGGCTTCATTGAAATCCACGCATTTGACCTCGATGGAGTCATCCATGCTAGCCTAAATAACAATATCGCACCTCTTCAGATCAAGAAGAATCATCCCCAGTTGCATCTGCCCATAGAAGGCGTGGCTCTTCTTTTGTCCTTACGTGCCAGCCTTGTTAGTCTCCAGAAAATCACAGGTGGCCAATAGTGCCTTTGCATTCATCTCTTCTTCCTTCTTAGGACATTTGATCTCGATCAGCTTTCCTGGTCGTGTCCCCTTGGACACAACGTCATCAGAGGAGCAGCCGAGCCAGGGGTTTGGTGGCGAAGCAACAAGACCACACGTAAAATGTCACCTTGTCTGGTCCTCGCGTACTTCTCCCGTGCTTTTGGCTCGTATCGCAGATCATGGGCTGTTGCGGCATTGCCACGGAGTGATAGCTGCATTGTGGACTGCACCTTTTCCCAGTCTCCCAACCTGTAGGTAGAGAGGGGTAGCATGTTGTTTCTGTAAAAAATGTAGCAAACAGGTAGTTCTTGGCTTACATTCCAGTAAATGCAGCCACATAACACAACACAATCTGCCTCTCTTGCAAGTCAGGTTACAGGCAGCACTAATTTAATGGACCAGGCACGCTTCTTAGATCATACATGATACATGACACACCAGAAACATAAGTTTGGAAACTACGAAAGCAGGCACCCAAGCACTTACATGGTAGCCAGGATTTGGTCCCGGGTGTACATTCTGATTAAATAAGACAGAACAATGTCGCTTATCTGATAAATCGGTAAAGATTCGTTCATCAAGATAACTGGTTTCTATGGGAGCAAACCAATTGTGAATGTTCTTCTTTGGTTTGAATTACAAAATTGTTTCTCTCTGCATGGTGTGGGCAGAGGAGAGAAATGCACAAACAAATTCGCCATGACTAGGTAGAATTCTGAGGACACGAGGGAGTTCTTGAACTTTTCGCACTTCCAAAACCTTTTCTGAAAGCGAGCTTGCACCTACCGTGTCAAAAAGCAATTAGAGGAATGGTAGTTTCCAAATAAGATATTTATCTTAAAACTCTGATTATTTTGAACGTTTTTAATCTTTTACGTTATAAAAAGTTGGAACGCACGCAATTACAGTATGGCAGCTATCCGAACCTTTCGAAAACACTCAATGTTTGGTTGTTCTTTTGACTCCTTATCTAGATAAAGATTCGTTCCATTACTAGTAGTTATTACCACACAAGACACTTGCCTGTAACCCGGCATCGACGTTGCATCATCCAGGCTGCCTTGTTCTCTTTTGTTTCACGAAGCATGACAGCGGCTGTTTCAACAGACAGCGATTCGTTAGTCGTAGAGAGAAGAGCAGCCTTGCGGAGGAGAGGCCGGAACTGCGGCAAGCCTTGCCAAAGGATCACAACCTTCGGCGCACTCTATGATCTGCCGGTATTTCTCGTCCAGCCTTGACAGTTCTGGGACGCTGGAAATAGACCACAAGCCAATCTATACAGGAAACATGTTCAAATGGAGCCTCATGACAGTGGCCCAAGCTAAAGTAATGCACAGAGGTCCTGCAACGTGAGCTTTGCTTGTTTTCTTTACTATAAAAGGCAAACAAAGCTCATTTCTATCATAAATGTTATTCAAATACTTGAGTTATGCAGACCCCACACCGTTCTATCTTGCCCGTATAAGAGGGAGTTTTAGGGAACCGTTTTTGCACATCCGATACGGTACAAAGGGCCCTCCGGTACGCACTGCGCATGCGCTAGCACAGGAGACACGCATATGCGCAGTTCGTATCGGAGGGCCCCTCGTACCCACATCGGGTGTGCAAAAACGGTTCCTAAACTCCTAATAATGGGATCGGAAGCACCAAGCTTCTATGAGAGAGATGCTTGCACAGTCCACCAAATGCTGATCCATTGTTAAATCTGAGATTGTCTTACTCACTGCACCTGTTACATTCTAATTCGTACATACTGCACATACTAGTCCGAGGTTAAGGCTCGTTTCCATCGTTGCCAGTGAGCGTGACTGCGACCGGTCACTACGAGATGCGCAACCCATCATAGGGAAGCTGCGGAAATGCGAAAAGTTTCTACCTTCCGCCTTCTGTCATCTACAGGTTGGAATGACAGCTTTCGGCAAACAAAACGAGCGACAAACTGTTGTGCGGCACGTGTGGTCCCTCTCGGTGAAGCGAATGTTGTACCGGCGACATGCCAGCGAACCTAGTTGCAATAATAAGGTACCCAGCAAGTAATGAGTTTTAGTTAGAACTTACCCAAACTAAGGTGACGGCCAATGGGATGTAATGAAAACTGTGCTTTATGTGTGGCCGAAGTGTGGTTAAAGCTCTCGCTATGTAATTAGGGAGGAAGTTAAGAAGTCTCCAAGCTACAGGCTCAACTTTTCGAACCTCGTTGAAATAAAAATTGCTGATAACGAACGGCCCATATTTTTCAACACACCCAGAGTGTTTGGCGAATGATGCGATTACAAACCAGGGACGAAGGCAAACAAACAGCGTTGAATCAACATGTATTATTGCGATCACAGCGAGAGCTGGCTTTACTGAGTACCACGACAAAACATTTGTGCTAAATTATTTTACCTCAGAGATTGGAACTGAAAACCGTAAGCATTTGCCGCTCCCCCAAATCCGGTATCACTGCCCGATCAGCGACATCTTTCCACACTACACAACCAAGCAGAGCAAGCTTCCCCTTATGCTTACGGGATCATCGCCCGACCCATCAAGCCTAGCCATCCCTCCAACAAATGCTCAACAATACGATAAAAAGAAGTGGAGCGGAAAATGGACTTTTAGTATTGCGTATAGGAGCAAGCACAGCCCCTACGTTAGCGTTAACGCTGCGTCCTCTACACTGCGCATGAGCCATATGTACGCACTGCAGCGAGCTATGCGTACGTGCGCTCGCTATCGATTTTGGCGAGCATACGTAGTGGTCCCCCGCGTGCCATTCCTGTTGCTCTCGTCGCGCACGGGACAGCGCGAGACTACTCCAGTTTGAAAAATGGCGGCGGTGAGGCAAACCAGTGGAAGTGCGCTACGCGCGTTGTGCGGGTTCGCTTCTCTGTTGAAGATGACCTCAACCTTGTGGAATAAAGAAAGAGGAAGAAGGGAAAAAGGGAAAAAGGGCGAGGCTCGTGGCGGGCGAGGACACGCGGAGTTCGGAGCTGGAGACAGACGAAAGAGCCGGTGCCGAGCAAGGCCTCCAACAGAAGACCCGGACCACTAGACAGCCTTGGCCCTCCTCTTCAGCGGACTCTGAACTTAAGTACAGATTAAACATTTTCCCAATGGTAGCGCTTCCCCGTGTGACTTCCTCGGAGCGAGTGGAACTCGGCCTGATCGGGCGATATTGACAGGCGACCCACAACCTCCTCAAAGAAATCAACGCGACGAACCCTTTTGAACGCCCACAAAGATGGGTGTCGATAGCCAAAAACGTTGGCGACGCCGTCGAACCCAAAAAGGTGTTTACCGTGCGGGCGGCACGCGAGCGGTGCGACCTATTGCTCACATACTTCCAAGCAAATGACGAGGCGAACATAAGGTAGTAGAAATCCCACAACGCACTGGAGCGAACCATAGATCGAACTGCTGGTCGCACAGTCCTAAAAAAAACCACAAAACACGTTCACAACAAGCAACTGGAAAGAGATTCACGCACTTCGTAGCAAAGCGAGGAGATTCGCGGTTTTGGATTGGCTTGACCGAATACCCGCCTTGGATTGTTTGAAGCAGTTCGCAGGAGCACATCTAGATGGCGCGACAAGTCTTTACGTATGCGTTTGCTTTCTGCTATACTAAAACTGCGCGTTCAACGCGCTCTGTAACGTTACGTCGACAGCTTCCGTGCGTTGTACGCAGTGCTGACGCAAGGGTCTTTACTCTATTCTAAAACTCTCTAATACTTGTCCTGTCGGTATTTTCCGTCACTTATGAATGCCATCCTCGGAGAGTCGAACACACGCACATCCTAGGCACAGATTCCTGCATTGGATTGCAACAGACACACAAACAGGGATGTCAATAAAACAACAAAAGCGGCATTACAGCATGTTCCTATGCTTACAACAAGTGAAGGAAAGCTAGGAAAGCTTCCGTACGTCGGTAGAAGGAAGCTAGGTAGTCACATCTAGTCGTAAGCGGTTGCAGTTTCACTCAATCTTAAATGTGTGAAGCGCGCCTTTGTATTGTACTTAGTTCCCAAGAATAAATAAGCACATGTTTAACTCACCTGCATGACCGCTCAACCCGCCTCCTCCTCTAAAAAAAAAAAAAAGAATATATATATATACATACATAGCATAGCAACTCCGCAAGTACGGACTTATATATATATATATATATATATATATATATATATATATATATATATATATATATATATATATATATATATATATATTATTTAGTATGTAAACAATACACTAAATCGTGCGTCTATGTATTGAAGGCATCAGTGTACAATGTTTGAAATCCACAGTAGATCAAATCTCGAGGTTTCTGAAAGAGTAGACAAAACTGAAATTCAACCAAAAAGTCCAAGGACACCTAAGCACTGTTCACGAAATGTGAATGCGAAAGCATGAATGTCGTTCTTCCGCTCCCTCTAGTTCGTCTGCGGCATAGTGGCGTGGACGGCCACGTTTCCCTGGCCGACGGCCAAGTGCGCGCTCTCGTGAAGTGGCCGCGTCGCGCTGAGGCTCAGCCGACTCCCGGAGCTTGCCCGAGCAGGCTCTGCCGCTAGGCCCACACCGCTTTTACCGGCGGCCGGGCCGCTGCGTGCGCTGCGCCGCAATGAAGGGGCTTCTCTCGTGGCTTTTTTTTTTTTTTTAGAACTACGCCGCACCAGAGCCAATGGGAGCCTCGTTCCTTGATGACGCGCGCCAGCCAATTGAAGCATAATCCAACCAGAAATCGGCTTCACTTGGGAAAGGGGATTTTAGGTGCCGTTTGGCCAACGTTTGGCGTGGTTTCAAAGCTGATGTCGTCGGTTCGCTCCATGGGACAGTTAATGCTTGTTTCAAAGCTGAGGTCGTCTGTTCGCTCCATGGAACAGTTAATGCTTTCGCATTAACATGTGGCTACATGTTAAGCAATAAAATAAAGACATGGCGAGAGTCACTAATTATTACCGAGCAATGCCAACCATTACCTTTGATAGAAAGGCTTATTAGGCCCTTATAATATTGCCATATTCATGCAGTAACAACGTATACAATTTAATAAAATAACGTGAAAAGTTCAACAATCTTAAGGACAAACTTCCTTGAATTGTTACGTAAGGAGAAGGCAATGAGAAAGGTTAGGACATACGAGGGGCATAGTGATTGAAACCTTATTTTTTCCCGATGTACAAGCCAGTTGGAGGTCGGTAGGTATGGCCTTCTCGAGATATTGCCGCGTGCATACCCAGCCGAGTCGGCAGCGCGCTTAATTGCCTCGCGCGCATGTCGCTCGGGTAAGATTCCCATCATTGCATGACATTTTGTCTTCTTTTTTGTACTGTAAGTGGATGATTTTAGAAGGCTGGAGAACTGTGTAGATTGTTCATGTTCAGAATGCATAGTTCCAGAGCGATAGAGGTAGAATGTTTTAGGCTCCCATGGAAGGCTCAAAAGAAGTCGCAGAGCGCCGTACGGAGTCAGCCTATCGCAAGCGCTCGAGCCAACCTTTTCGCCGACATCGACACCCACAATGCCTGCTGTCTGTTTTCTGTTGTGGCACAAGTTTTCCAGTAAACCTTAATTTCTTCAGTTCTTGGCTGCCTCGTCATTCGTCATTCGTGACAATTTGGTGAAGGTACGGGGTAGAACTGAAAAAGAAACTAAACTTTACTGGCGAACTTCTGCCACAACAAAAGACAAGGGGCTTGCAACCGATTGCTGCTGACAACACCGTTCCAGCAGATCGGAATGGATTGGCTTGGCCTATTCCCTCCACGGATGCAAGGAAACAGATGGATAATCGTCGCAACGGATTACGTCATACGATATGACGAGAAGAAAGCCCTTCCGTCGGAAACTGCTCTAAAAGTTGCCGAAGTCTTCGTCAAATGCGATGTCCTCTGACACAGTGCCCCCGAGGTTCTGATCGCAGACCGAGGATCCTCGTTTGTGGCGCAGCTAACTCAGGAAATCCTTCGGCTCAGCCACACCAGCCATCGTCGCACCACTGCGTACCACCCGCAGACCAACGGGGCGACAAAGCGTTTGAACAGGACCATCGCCGACAAGGTTTCCATGTATGTCGACGTGTAGCACAAGACGTGGGACGAGGTGTCACCCTAAGTAACATTTGCCTACAACACGGCGTTGCAAGAGACTACTGTTGTGATGCTCTTCCAGCTGGTTCAGGGCCGGAAGGTGACGACTTTTAGCGTAATCTGACATCCTCCAATGAATAAGTAAGCACTTGGAACAAGCACCTATGTAGCCTCGAGGATCCTGTCATCATTCGTCTGCGTGTGAGAAGTTCTCACCAAAATATTGTCCCGTCGAGGCTCACAAACAGCAAATATGGCTTTGCATTGGCAAAGCCATGGCTTTGCAGCACAAAGCTCCGACGTCGCTCCCAATCGCAAGCTTCGAAGGCTCTCACTAGCCGCATTGACATGAATGCGACTTCAGCGCATTTACTCTAATGATGCTTCGAATGAAGCCGACGCATCAACGTTTACATGAATGCGCATCATGCCCTACGCGAAGCTGGCGCCACACCATGTCAAAGCTCAAAGCTAAAGCTGCGTTTACGGCACCAGCCACACAACGTGACCACATTTTCCGGTGCATCGCACGTGAAGGCGATTCGACGCTTTCGGCAAACGTTAAGATTAGAGATAAAGATCATGCCCACTGTCTTCGATGATGTTCAAGAGGTTACGAGACGGAAGACACATCGAAACCCAAGCGTTTTGGGCTCCGGGCCGGGCCGCCGGGCCACTCTGGACGGCAGGAGACGCGTGTGCACACGCTCTGGCTAGCAAGATCGTTTTCAAACACTCTTAGGAAGCTACCGCGCTTCGCCTCGCCAAACCTCGCCGACTGCGACCGGACCAACCGGACCCCGAGGCCGAAAGGCTCCAACGCAGCAAGGAACGGCACCGGAAGGAGCTGCTCTTTCTGCGCTACCATGTAGTGTTCGGAGCTCTCGGCGTCATTTGTGCTTGCGCCGAAGCCTTTAGGGACTCCCTCAGGCACGCAGGTCGCACTTCGCGAGCCTTGGGCGGGGGCCGCCCTCACAGAGCAGCTCAGCTATTTCCGCTCACTTATGATGGCAATAAAAGCTGGCGTTTCTTCTCGGGAGAAAACTGCGGGCGACGATACGGGACCACTCTCCGCGCCGCCGACGAGGTCGGCCGCCGCCATTTTCTCAACTGTTCACTCGCTCCCGCAGCGAGCGCCTTCCCCATAACCCTCTCCGTTCTAAAATGTGATGTAACCTTCGTTTACATGGGCTAAATGAATGCACATGCGCCGTCTCGATCCACCTCCGTCTAGCGACTTGATTGCGATGCGCTTCATTAGAACATTATGCCGTTTACATTACCGCATTGAATGCGACAACTGGAATTGATAGGACTAAGTCGCATTCATGTAAACGCGGCTACTGTCGCCAGAGACCACAATTAGACCCCAGAGGAATATGCTGACAAGGTGCAACATGTCTACCGACCTCTATATAATCAATATTTACCGGGAAACAAATTTAATCATTTTGGTTTGCTTTTGTTACTTAGCATCCCTGAAGCCGAGGGCACATCTACCTGTGTCTCAGGGCGGGCGTAAATAGCAAAAGCACTTATCATATGAATTTGTCCCTACCTGTGCTGGCGAGCGCAGAATTAAAGGAAGCGCCTGTCAGTTATGCAGGATAGCTGCTTGCTTTTCAGGGGAAGGCTCCACGGTTGGTCGGAGCTTCTTTACATGGCAGAACATCTTGCACGGCACAGGATCACCATACAACTCCTTTCCAGGGTCTTTTTCACGCCCACTCCTTGTCGGTGCAGCTGAGATCTTCCAGTTGCCGGATTCCCTTCCTGTGAAATGGAACCGGAACTATAGAGCTCGCACGGTTTACAGGTAATCAGTGACGCGTCTGTAGTGTGTCTTGAGCATAGCAATACAGTGGATCATTTAAGCGAAATACCATCATGCTAGAAACAGGTTCGTTGGTTTAAAAATGGGACCGTACTACGATCGCGTGGACGCTCTGTGCTCTTATAAAACCTGGCGCCGGCAACATAGCGCCGCCTAGGGCTGCCCTACGCACGCGTTTTAACCACCACCGTTAAAATAGTTATCGTGTTTCAATGCGCGACATCTGCGTGCGATATCAGTATGCGACGCGCCAGCGTTCATGAAGATCACGAGCGAGCAATATTCAGAGACGCCACAAGAGTATACACTGAGCTATCCGTTGCAGTGCAGGAGCGCGCAGGTTGGTAGGTACCTATCCGTTGGAGTGCAGGAGCGTGGCGACTGCCTGATTTTCAGCATTCTGATGATCCCGCCACGCACGAGCAGACGGCCCTGTCCACACGGAACTTTGGGCCATCTCCCGCCACAAGTTTCACGGTATAATCTCATGCGGATCGCCTCTGACGCTGCTCGCCGCGAGGCACGACGCCAATATTTCAATGTTGTCCTCGGAAGACGATGTTTTGCTGGAAAGAAACAGATGCCCGGCCTGTAATAGAAGGTCTGCTTCCTCGTAGCAGCGCGAATACTTCGTAGCGTTAGAATATTCCAAAATACTCGTAAGGAGCAGGGCTGTCGCCGTCCAACCGACCCTCAATAACTCGGCTATTTTGAAAATGCCGCGGCGCCCCTATAGTGATTTGGAGTCGCGAATAGTCCGTTGCAGCTCAAGAAGGTAGGGCGAGGGCAAGAGGGGGCGGGGGAGAGGAAGCTGGCGGAACACTAAAGAGAGAAGGAGGTTTCCCCCTCTCTTCTCCAGCGTTCCGTCTGCTTCCTCCTCCCCGACCTTTCTTCCTGGCCCTACCTTTTTGAGTTGCACCGGACTACTGGGACGAAGAGAGACAATACCGGTTTTTAAGTCTCTTGCGACGGCGTAGGACCTGCTCCGCAACAGCGAATCTTTTCCTACGCCGTCACAAGAGAAACCGGTCTTGTCTCTCTCCGTCGTACTCGGTTGCAAGTGTGTGAACGGCACTTGAGTCCGACCGACTGCAACGGCTTGTTATGGCAACAGCTGCGTCGGCTCCAACAAAACGGGGTGAAAACCGGTTGGAGTCGGCGCAGCTGTTGCCATAGCTAACCCGTACGTCGCAAGCCGTTGCAGTCCGTCGGACTCGACGCAAGTGTCGAATCGCCCTTAACGCGCTGCAATGCTTTATCTCCGTATAGTGTTGGCAATGAGTCAATAAGCTAAAGGGTTTCTTTAACCTAGACGCACAAACGTTCCTGAGTGTATGATGCACCAAAATGCACCCGCTACACCAATAATAGACTTTCTATTAATCAGTTGTGCCAATCAAAAGGTTGATCGGCAAATAATTTTCTAATCGCCATCTAGTCTCAGGGGTAGAAGGGGTACGCACCTTTTAGCCACTCAAAAAGTGTGAGTGTCTGAAGATCTTACCGACCTCCTTTTTCATTGGCTGGACGCACTAAAAAAGGAAAATGATTATATTTCTCAGTTTTTCGCGACGAAGCGTACAGGCAGGAAATTCCTGAACAGTGATCTAATAATCGCAACAGCGCGTACCAAAGGTTGGTCGCTCTAGAAACAAAATAAACACATTGCAAAATATTAGAGCAGCAGAGAAATGTGTACATCTGTCTCGCTTTATAAGCCTGCCATTCTACGGATGAAGTTACCAAACGCTCAACACTGAATTCCAAAATATAGGGGCGACAAGGTTTTAAATATTGGCTGGCGACACAAGCTGCCACTGCCAACCATCGCGAATCGCGTGAATGGAATGGATAAAAAGCTGAATGCGATGCGTCGTCGATCCGGCTACCGATCCTGTTTTTATTTTTGTTTGTTTTGTTTCTTGTTCGTATAGCGAAGATGAATACACTAAAGGACAGCATTGACGAAGGGTTTGCCTATGGACACCGGATCGATTGCAGGTCGCACACATATACGAGACGAGGGAAAGAAAAGATGAATACACGTGATAAATAGAGGCGAGAGACCCTTTGAAAGACAATGAAATTGAGGAACAGTAATACATGTGAAGAGGAAATAACACGGAGACCTGAGTACAATGCAAGACACACACACATACATACACAAAAAAAAAACTGACATGGAGAACGAAGCCTGTTAAAACGGAGGTTCGGGCGAGTTGGTTGTTCATGATTGTTTTGCTTTTCTGTTTCCTTTTCAATCATGGAGAACGATGTTTTTGTCTTTCGGTACACACGCACAATGCGTGACGGTACACATTTGTTACCATTTTCAATGAAAGTTAGAGGTGGTCCGATATATGAAGGTTGAGTTTGAGAGGCATGCTAACGTCAAAAAGTCGTTACTGGTTTTGCCTACATAAAGAAGATGCTGAAAGCTTCGTAGAGGTCATCCTAAAACAATAATAAAAGAATAGTTAACAGTACTCCCAGTCCCATTGCTATGACAATGCTGCTGTGATGGCTGGACAGAAAAGTGGTGATAACGAAATAATAACTAAAAAGAAGTAGTAATTGTAAACTGGCAATGACTCCCTCAATTTAATGGCTTGCACGCTGCGAAGGCCATGACGCATGTGAGCACGGCAACACGGAAAGCAACAGCATGGCTAAACCCTTGTTGTTCATACAGATGCTGCCGTGGTTTTTCGTCGACTCATCACCGATCATACCACCGACGCAAGCGCAAGTCAGCAAGGATCCAGGAGTGGCACAACTCGGCTGGGATTGGTCCTTCTACCAACCACGAGCGACGACGTCAACCGAAGAAGTACTATTTAAGGACCTGCACGGCACTACACCCTTCAGAGGGCACGGCAACACGGAAAGCAACAGCATGGCTAAACCCTTGTTGTTCATACAGATGCTGCCGTGGTTTTTCGTCGACTCATCACCGATCATACCACCGACGCAAGCGCAAGTCAGCAAGGATCCAGGAGTGGCACAACTCGGCTGGGATTGGTCCTTCTACCAACCACGAGCGACGACGTCAACCGAAGAAGTACTATTTAAGGACCTGCACGGCACTACACCCTTCAGAGGGCACGGCAACACGGAAAGCAACAGCATGGCTAAACCCTTGTTGTTCATACAGGTTAGTCCTCTACCAGACCTTTATTGTAGCAAAAGTGATTATAGATGTCTGATTGCCCTGCCGTGCCCTCGGAAGTGTTGCGAGATTGTTGTAGAGTGTTGGAGTGTCGTTTTATTGCTGCTTTCGGGCGACATTGAGACCAATCCGGGACCGGACAGTGCACAAGAGGATGACCTTTTGGCAAAAGTATACGCCACCGTACAAAATCTCCAGACCGGACAAGACACGATCCTGGGCGCAATAAAAGAACTGAAGGAAAGGCAGAAAAAGACAGATGAACGTATCGAAAGCCTAGAGCAGCGTGTTTTAAAACTTGAAAGCTCAACCAGCGCACCAGAAACCGATATCAGCGAACAAGTTTCCACTTTGCAAAATGAAATCGGCGAACAAGTTTCTACTTTGCAGAATGAAATATCCGGTCTGAAGATAAGATATGTAGACTCAGAGGCCCGATCACGTAGATCAAATCTTCTGTTTTTCGGAATCAATGACACCGAAAAAGAAACGTGGGCTGAATCCGAGGAACATGTACGAAAACTTTGCCTTCATAGACTAGGGCTGGAAATACAGTCATCTGAAATTGAAAGGGCCCATCGCCTTGGCCGTTTCGGTTCAGATAAAAAACGCCCCATTATCGTGAAATTTTGTTTCTTCAAACAGAAAGCAGCTGTCTTATCGTCGGCCCATAAGCTAAAAGATAGCGGCATATCTATCAGCGAGGATTTTCCACTAGATGTTCGTTTTGCTCGAAGAAAACTTCTGGATTTTGGCAAAGGACAAACACACCGATTTAAACTACGGTACGATAAGCTGATCATTGGCGACTCGGTTTACGTATATGATACTTCTGCTGATAAGGTTAAACTGCTTGACCAACAAGCGACACCAGTTCCGCAAAACGAAAACTCAGCAACAAATCCTACATGAAGCCAGCTCAAAATATTGAATGTAAATGTAAGAAGCCTTGTAAATAAAACCGAAGATCTGGAGCATATGATACTTCTCCATGGACCGGACATCATCGTACTAACAGAAACATGGTTACACTCTAACATACTGAATGAAGAACTTATACCACCCGAATACGTAATTGTACGGAAAGACAGGTTGACTAGAGGAGGAGGGGTTGCGATTGCGCTAAAGAATAACATATCATGTCTTCAGCTTGACGAGCAGGGGTCAGCAGAAATGATTTGGTGTAAAATAACGATTGATAATACATCCCTTTTAATAGGCGCTGTTTACAGACCCCTGGCAGCCACATTTCCTTCTTGGAAGATCTGAAAAGCTATATGCTGAGCCATGTGCACAGTAACGACAAAATTATACTTGCCGGAGATTTCAACCTTCCCCATATAGATTGGAAATACTTATCGGCAGGATCACCGGACCGTGAAAGCTCGGAGTGTTTATTAGATATTGCGTTTATATTTGACTTAGAACAGCTCGTTTTATCACCCACAAGAATTCAAGGGGAATCGGAATCAATCCTTGATCTTACTTTTGTTAGCCATGAACTTTCGAATTCATCTGAGGTTTCTATTGAGGAAGGTATAAGCGACCACAAAAGCGTACTTCTTACACTTCCATTCAAACCGGTCTCGTATAAACCGGTAAATAAACAAAACGTATTTGATTTTGACAAGGCAGATGATAACTCCATCCTTGACGTTCTCGGAGAAAACTACGAGGGGTTTGTCTCGTTCTCCTGTATCCCTCACGCAAATTTAAACGCGCTATGGGGTAAATTCAAAGACATTGCAGAGGAGTGCATTAACCGTT